>LIEC01010132.1:26741-41363 GCA_001925005.1 Drosera capensis | reverse complement strand
TAATTTTGTTTATTCAAATAAGTTCTCAATGTCAAAATTATATAACATGCTATAAAGGGAATGATTGAAAATCATAATTACGTCCATATATAATAAATTAGATTGGTCTATCAATTTGAATCAAGGTAGAAGAAACATTTCAAACAAACTATATATTTATGCCGTCAAAGAAACATGGACCATCATGAAATATAAGAGATATATACTATAATAGACCATTAAAATGTTCCAATAACTTATCATGTTATATGTTATAACCTGACTCAAAATATTTTCATTGCATGTTAGATTTCATACCAAAAGTTTGATAAATAGCATGTATCCCAAGATATAAATCCAGTATGATAAAACTTAACATGCAAAGTCATCATCCTTTAATAAGAAAAAAATCATAATAGCCTATGATATTAATAAATCATAAACATTTAAATCCACAATATGAGTCCAAAAATCATTTATGTTGCTTCGACTATTTTGACATGAAATTAACTCTAATAGTTTGCACAAAATATGTAATTTTACGAAATAACTTGTAAACACTAATAAAATATCAAGTTGCCTTATCTATCATCAATATTTGCTTCCAATGTCATACCTCTCTATAGATAATGTGTTTTTTTTTTTTTAATTAAGCAACACAGCTATTATTCTTCTAGAGTTGATGTTATTATCATAAATATGGACTAACATGCCGTAGATATTTATCAATATCATGAATAAAATTTTAATTTTGTTTATTCAAATAAGTTCTCAATGTCAAAATTATATAACATGCTATAAAGGGAATGATTGAAAATCATAATTACGTCCATATATAATAAATTAGATTGGTCTATCAATTTGAATCAAGGTAGAAGAAACATTTCAAACAAACTATATATTTATGCCGTCAAAGAAACATGGACCATCATGAAATATAAGAGATATATACTATAATAGACCATTAAAATGTTCCAATAACTTATCATGTTATATGTTATAACCTGACTCAAAATATTTTCATTGCATGCTAGATTTCATACCAAAAGTTTGATAAATAGCATGTATCCCAAGATATAAATCCAGTATGATAAAACTTAACATGCAAAGTCATCATCCTTTAATAAGAAAAAAATCATAATAGCCTATGATATTAATAAATCATAAACATTTAAATCCACAATATGAGTCCAAAAATTATTTATGGTGCTTCGACTATTTTGACATGAAATTAGCTCTAATAGTTTGCGCAAAATATGTAATTTTACGAAATAACTTGTAAACACTAATAAAATATCAAGTTGCCTTATGTATCATCAATATTTGCTTCCAATGTCATACCTCTCTGTAGATAATATGTTTTTTTTTTAATTAAGCAACACAGTGTTACTGAATTTCACACATGGAATTGGTCAATATTATCCATCAAGAAAACAAAGATTGTGTTTTTGTTTTGTTGCCTATTAGTTTGATCCTCCATATTTTCCATTTGATCAACATTGGCAAAACCCCATGTTTCTAGAATTTCAGACTTCTATAATTTTCATAAGAAAGATATAATTTATCATAAAATGCTTTGAATTAGATCAAAGATGAAACAATCGCACCTGATTACAATATTCTTAGGAGAGGATTTGTGTCAATGGCCATGCTAGACCTCAACATCAAGAAAGCAAATTTTGATCGATCCTCATAGAGTAAAATCATATGGACGTTCCTTTAACACATGAAGAAGAATGGTATGGAATTGCCTGAGTTTGAATATGTAAACAAAATTCATATCCCATTGCAGATTATGGTCCTCGAGAACATCGGCAAGACTCGACTGTGTCGAAAGCTATTAGCCTTTTTGTTGATTACAGGGAGGCTAGAGGATTCAAACCACAATCCATGTTTTGCGAGCAATCTCCATGATCTAACCGGTTCGTGTTGATAACATGTTGTGCAATATATAATCGACGATCGATGGAATCAATTCAACGAAAGAACAATGAAATAAATAGAGAGAACACAGGAAGAAGTACAAATCTCGTACTAATTATCATAACAATACACAATCCCTCCTTATATAGATAAGGGTGTAGATAAATACATCAAATATATCTCCCTAATAGATATGATAATACAATAACATTTACGTTATAAATGTCATGAGATATATTCAATAATGTTTATTATATTAACAACTGAATTCCAAATTATGATGAGGACAATGGCGTATTCCTACCATACACAATACACTCACCTCCTAGCAGAACAAAGACCTCTTTTATTGTTGTTTGTGAAAAATTATGATTGAGAATCAAGTGTTGGTTTTACTCTGTCTCACTAAGGGTGTTGGATATCTTTTGGAAAGCAATGTTGTCAATCTCTCAGCTTCTAACTTTTATCATGTGCCATTAATACTGTTGGAAAATACGAACTATGTCGCTCGCTGAAGGATTCATATTTGTACAACACTGTTTAGATTTCATCATCTTTGATGCACAGTAGGCATTACTGAACTCTTTTTTATTTAAATCATCTTTTGTGATTTAGTTTGTTCTATATCTCAAATGCTGCTCAAGATATGCTCTTGTTATATCCTCAGTTTATACCATACTCTTTCATAGAGAAAGAAGCAAGTCATGTTGAGGGCTTCAGTCCAGAATTAGCTCTTGTAACTATTGGAGGCGGAAAAGAGCTGGAAGAAAAACTCGTGGTATGGATCAATTGTAGTTTTATCACATCGTAATACTTTGACTAATGATGCATACTCCTGAGATGATGATGACCTGAGTTTTGGCTTTGATTGTTGCACTACTTGAGGTTGTGGCAGGTTCGGCCAACTAGTGAAACCATTGTCAACCATATGTTTACTCAATGGATTCATAGTTATCGTGATCTTCCTCTAATGGTTAACCAGGTACATGTTTTTTTAGATTTTTAACACTATTGTGTAACTCAACATTCCTTTATTTCTAGTTATTTTTGACTTTATACTTTGATGATAATTTGTTTCAGTGGGCGAATGTCACAAGATGGGAGATGCGGACGAAGCCTTTTATTAGGACCCTTGAATTTTTATGGCAGGAGGGCCATACTGCTCATGCCACCCCTGAGGAGGCAGAGAAAGAGGTTCGGTCTATGCCATTGTTTTTTGTATGAATATTACTATCTTAGGACAGTCCAGAAAAGCATATACCTGTTTCAATTGATGTATTGAGATGCTTATTACAGGCCTTGCAGATGATTGACCTTTATACAAGGTTTGCTTATGAGCAAGCTGCAATACCTGTTATTGCAGGTCGCAAATCAAAGGCGGAGACGTTTGCTGGTGCATCTAAGACATATACAATTGAGGCCATGATGGGTGATAAGAAAGCTTTACAGGCTGGGACTAGCCACAACCTTGGGCAGAATTTTTCCCGTGCTTTTGGGACACTGGTAATTCTTTTAAATCTAGAGGAAAGGGTAGTCTACTGGCCCTATTTATAGAGAATTGTAGACTAAAGATATCTTCCCCAATTATATATCCTAAAGATTCTGTTTTTATGGAATTACATGGAAGGCTCCCTTGAGTACCCTTTTTCTATTGGTAATGGTACCATCTGTTATGATTTCTTACGGCTCCATGGTTGCAGTTTACGGATGAAAATGGGCAAAGGCAACTGGTGTGGCAGACATCATGGGCTATCAGTACTCGCTTTATCGGTGGTATTATAATGACTCATGGGGATGATACTGGTTTGATGCTACCGCCAAATATTGCACCTATACAGGTAATTGTTTGTTAGTGCATTTTGCTTTGCTTTATTCAATTGCCATCTCGCCTCTAACCTTCCTATGGCGGTACGTCTATATTGTCAACATTCTACACTTGTTGACATTCGCAATTTCATTCTCTCCCAGTTATAATTACCTGTTGTTAAAAGTTCCAAAAATATGTTAAACTGATTGACAATGATAATGGTTTTCCAGCACCTGTATTCGATTCTTAAGGTCTCCGTACGTGTTAGTCTTTGATAATTGCCTGATATCATCCGTGAAAACGTGCATTAGTTTTCAGAAAGAGGTTCCTCTGCTTTTTTAAGTTTTAGCTAGTACATGGTTCCATCTTTGCTCCAAACGCTGTTGATATTTTTCATGGCATTAGTTCTTGCGTTTCTTGGTTATCAAGCTGTCTGTCTAATCACGCACGTGGCCTCAGGCTGTAATTGTTCCAATTTGGAAGAAGGCTGATGAAAAAGCTGGAGTTCTTGCTGCTGCTTTTGCAGTGAATGAAGCACTAAAAACCGCAGGAGTCAAAGTAAAGCTAGATGACTCAGATCAAAGAACCCCTGGATGGAAATTTAACTTCTGGGAGATGAAGGTGGTTCAATCTTTCGTTTCCTGGTGGTCCAATCTTTCGTTCTCTTGCTATGAGATTTCACCTCTCACGTTTCTAGTTCAATCTTTTTTCTTTTCCATTGGGCATTCCTTTTTTCTCCTCTTTCCTTGTATTTGCAAAACAGAAATGAAATAGATAGACATAAGCTAAATGATGGTACTACGCTGTTACTCTGCTTTTGGAGTGAGGTTTTGTTAGTCACTCTCAGTGAAGAATCTTTAACTGGGTCACGATTGATTAAAAATATACACCTAATGTGGGTTTATCATCTGCTCCTCTCTGAGAAGCCTTCTCACTGTCGTGTTGAGGCTAAGGCTCAAAGAATTTAGTTTGTCACCTCATGTTTTCTCAGCTTGAGTTTGCTCTTGCTATTTGTTAAAAGTATTGCAGTAGCTCAAATCAATATTTTCATACATCCGAATTTTCTTGTTCATGTTGCTATGTAACTAATTGTTGAACTCTGCTCCGTATGCCTAACTTCTCCCATCAATATTTTGCTTTAGCAGACATACCAGCTTATCAATCACTCCGTCGTTACATAGTCTGAAAGAACAAGTCTCATATAAAACATAAGCAAACAGTCCGATCCAAATGGACATCAACATGATTTATTTATTATTTTTTTTGGAAAGTGGCACATCAACATCATTTGGTTACGTTTAGCCAAAAAGCATTGTACATACTCCTTATTTTTTTCGTCCGTAGGACCATCCGAGCTTTCAACTTGGCATCTGCATATTCTCTTGTGTCATTGTTAAAAAAGATACCCTTGGCAAATCGTCATGTCAAATGCATCACGCACCTCTTACTTTACATCTAGCGAGTTCCTCGAGATAAACTGAGACACCACATGCCAAAAAAAATTCCCCTTTAAAGTGCTCTTTGCGGGAATACAATTCATTTTGCTGTTTGGCTTTATGTCACATATGCGTGCTCTATAGCAAACTGTAATTACGAGAGTGTACAAGGTAGATTAGTGTAATACCCGCCAACTAGTCTTTTTGGTTTTACCCATTGTCACCTGGATTGGTAATTTGGCACCAAAATTAAGATTGAAGTCAGGTTGACCATCGGTCTTCTCGATTTCTAAAGATAGAGTTTGATCTATGGATTATACATTTTTATTAAGAGTGTCTAGGTCATAGGTTCAGTTCTCAACGGAATTAGGTTTCGATTTGCGAGGTCAGATTATGTATATCCACGGAACCCTGAACCACATTAAACAGGAGTTTTAGAGTACTGGGTAAGTTGAAGTTAGTTAAAGTGCTCCTTACACACCTTAGCAAAAAGCTTTAGATTTATTGTATTTCATTTTATTGCTTTTTTTCCTTGCTGTCATAATTTCGTATCTGCATCCGAGTTATTTTTCTTTGCAACTACTATTCAGTTGGGAATTATTTTTCCTTTGTGGAATCGGATTTGAACCTCCCCCTTCTTTGTTTGCGGAATGGAGAGGGTTTGATCCTGATCTTTCATCTTGTTTCCATCATCACATAAAATAACCTTCCGTATCTTTTTCCTAGTACATTCCTCTAATTTTATTATTAATCCAACGTAGTTGCGAAAAAGTTGTGCTCCCCTCTTTCTCATAGATTGGTTTGCAAATTTCATACCCTTTGTGCACTTGACTGGCATTCTCTCTCTAATATCCTGTTAAATAACATTCTGAACTAGCGATTTATCTCAGCTCCCATTCCTAGGCTGTCTAGCTTGCTCTTCAGCGGCACATACTTATGTTGTACTTGATGGTTTTTGCGTTGATACTGTAATCTCGTATATTATAAAGATCTTGCCATCCTAAAAAAGGGGGCCATGTGTTCTTGTTCATTGCTTTCGTAACGAACTTTTATTGCAGGGAGTTCCTTTGAGGATCGAAATTGGTCCTCGTGATGTGTCAAATAGAAGTGTAGTCATATCTCGGAGGGATATACCTGGCAAACAAGGAAAAGTGTTCGGGATATCTATGGAACCATCAGTTCTTGTTCCTTATATAAAGGGAAATTTGCAAGAGATACAGGCAGCACTCTTGGAAATTGCAGTATCTTTTCGTGACAGGTAATTTGTTCTGCATTGATTCTATCAGCTTATTTCCAATGCTTTGTTGACTTCGTGATCCTGTTGAGGTGCACTGGGAGATATTTTGTGTCATAAATTTTGATTCTGTGACACAAAATCAGAATGTTACAATTGTTTTGGTGATCCCATGAGAAAAGATACGTTGTTGGTGTCTACTGTGAACATTTTACTTGATATTGAGATCCTCTTTCCCTACTGGCATGACTGTTCCACTCATTACAAAAACTATGCTGTAATTATCACCACATTTGTTGGCCGTGGCCAGGTATACTAACATTTACATCTCTTATGAAATAGACCTGGTTTCGACGTTCCATTTCCTTTTTATTAAAATTGGTTGGTCCCTTTGATGTGAGTAGAAACAGGGTGCTTACTTCCCTTGGGGTTATGTGTAACTTCCTTTATCTTCCTGTTTGCCATTTGCAATGTTGTATGAATAGTGTTATCTAATTGCTAAGATTCTAAGCCGGAGTCTTGCCTTTTTCATGTTTTTCTTTTCTGTTTTTTGTTTATTTAATGTAACTTCAGCTTTCCACCACTTCTAATCTAGATGGGTTGATTTTTAGTGGCCACATACAACTTGTTTCTGGGTGGCTAGCCACTTAATCGCCAATATTAGAATATGAAGTGGTGCTTCGAGTTGATTTTAGTTATTTCTGTACACTGGACTTCTGGTTTGGAGGAAGTGGTGGTAGTTAGTTTTCTTCGTAATAGTTGTCATGTTGATTATTGAAGCTCTCCTTCCTTTCTAAAGCGAGCACTCGGCCAACTTGTGTTTGGATTGTCAAAATGAAATGTTATATGAATACTTATGAAATGTTCTACCGTCACAAAGATTACGATGTTGAAGTTTTTTCGTCATCATTGATATCATGAGTCCATGATTTTGGATTTAGCGGCTGAGTTGCCTTTTTTTTTTTTTTTTTCCTTCCATTGTTTAATTTTTCTTGCTGACGTGAAGATTGAATTGTGGCAGTAATATTGTGGATGTGAGTTCATATAATGAACTGAAAGAGGTGATCTCCGAGGGAAAGTGGGCTAGAGGTCCATGGTCTGCTAGGTATTTTAATCCCTCCGGTCTCTGGATGTTGCGGTGTAGTTCCTTTCTCGTACTTCAACCTGATGAGAGCTTCTCTCTATTTTTATCGCAGCGACGAAGCAGAGTTGATGGTGAAGGAGGAAACCGGCGCTACCATCCGATGCTTTCCTTTCAAGCAGCCCGAAGGTCCAAAGATTTGCTTGATGACGGGCAAGGCTGCAGATGAGGTTGCGATTTTTGCGAAGTCCTATTAGATCGTCAAGCATGATAACAAGTTACAGTTTTCCATTTGACGATCTGTAATGTGCAAATTCTTCTCACATAATTCCGGACGTGCTGTTTACTGTACGGTTATGTTTTCCGGTGAACATGAACCATTATCACTGTGATTGATAGCTGTGAAGAAGTGAATGTTCACAAGTAAAGGAGAGATCGTATTCGTGTATTTGTTTATACTGGTGGAAAGATAGAACCTGACAAGTAGGACGTGGAGTTTCTCAAGTCGTCCTTGTTACGCTCAACTCAAAGTCTATGTTTAGACACGATGGTTTGTGCTTAGACTTCTTGGTCATGATCTTCCAATTCCATTTGACAATTAAAAAGATTGCCTGAACTGATTATGTAGCTTTGGAAATCTAGGGGAGGGGTGGCACATAATCTTTGTGGAAATTGCATTTCAAAGAATGATGATACTTGGTCCTTGCATTCCTCTAGCAACTCTAGAGTCATTGACTTGTGAAGAATTGATGAAAGTGTGAAAGTGTTTTCCTGTAAGGGATCCTTCCCTTATCCCAAGATTCCTACTTATAAGTCACTCTTGCATCTACATAAGTTCCAATGTGGGTTTGCTACATTCCTCCATATTAAATGCATCAAACACCATATTTTGAGCATTAATTTCTCATTCACCCTATATAAGTTTTGAGAGTGTTAATATAATACGTTCATCTCCAATAAACATAGATTATGTTAAGTTCAAAATCGTTCCAAACCCACGTTATAGACCCACATTGAAATGTGGTCAAATTTGCTCAAAGCATACTAAAATCCAACATCCTCTACCGGATCCAACCTTGAATACCTGTTAACCAAACTACACTGATAAATCTCATCCATCCAAGCACATTTAAGACCTTTGGTGAACTTAATGGAATGAGATTTGATGAAATTAATGAGAATGGGTGTGATTTTGAGGGAGACAATTGAATTGAATGGAGAAAGGGGAGGAAGAAGATGGAGAAAACAATCAAAATCGAGATTCTCCAATGAAGATCTAGAAAGGTGGTCCCCAAAATAATGAACGTAAGGGTTGAATTCAACCCAACATTTTCTTTTTCTTTTTTTTTTATTTATGTAAGATGGATTTATTGAGGGGAAAGAATAAACGATTTTTCAAATAGGAAGACTTTTTTTCGATAAGGCCCATCATAGGCAATTCATTACTTTTTCTCAAGATTACATACGTCGATAATGTGCACTGGAATTTCGAGACAAGTGACCCTTGATCTGTGACATCAGAAATATGAGAAGCCAACTCATATGCATTAGGATTGGCTTCTTTATACGTCCAAGAGTAACGAATTACATGAAAAGAATCCCATAAGCACAGGCAATTCTCTATGATTTTTTCTTGCATCGACAGATTACTCCTTACAATCCAATTCAAGTATGATACTTTCTATGCCCACGGATTAATTTGAGGCCTAGTTCAATAGCAATAGCTTCTCCAACCTGTAGCACGCAGGCTCAAACTACAAGCATGATGCCTCATAACCACTCCCAAACTACAAGCATTTTCTGGACTCATCGCTGCATCAACGTTGACCTTCATAATCCCAACTGGTGGAGGACACCATTTAGTGGAAGAGCGACTACTGCTGGACTCACCTTGTGCTTAAGGCTGTCATGTACATAAAGGTATTTAGGAGCGTATTGCTTTGTCAGAAGGGCTAACATTGAGTTTGGTTTGACTTGTCCGTCATGGATCTAGGATTTGCGATTATCCCAGATGCTATGCATTGCATATGATAGATTTTGGATTTCTTGCTTAGATTATAGCAGGGCAAAAAACTAGTCCTGAAATCGAATAGATTCATGAGGAAAAATTAAGCTGGAAAAAGATCCAAAATATACCTCCTTTGTAGCTTGGTAGTTCCCTAGAGCATGAATAGTCAATTGAGGATCATTCGAGTACATAGGACATGAAATCTCTATTATCACTTCTCTAGTTAGTAGGCTTGAGCGTGTTGGCAAGTAGTTTGTTACATGCCCTCCATAGAAGCATCTTAATTTTGGACGGGACATCGAGTTTCCACAATTGACGCCACGAGGAAGCTGCACTGGTCGACTTCTCTTCAGGTTGAAATCGAGACTAAAAGGCAGCATAATATGCACTACGAACTGAACTATGAATTGGCCCTTATTCTCGTATATCCATGCCCACCAGTCGTTGTTTCCTGTTAAACCTACTGGAACTTTTAAAATGGCTTGTGCTACCTCAGGTGAAAACTTATTGTTGACAACATTATGATCCCAACAACTAGAGAACAAGAGCATCAACTGTCACATCATCAAGGAGGGGGGTTGTTTATCAACGGGACTCGAAAGGAAGGTAAGCCCGGGACCAAGGGTGCCAAAAACGGATGTTTGTTGACCCGAACCAGGGCTTTAATATAACCCCAAATTAAGAAGAGATCGAGCAGATGGGACTTCGCCAAAGATACGAAGGGTTATTGCTTAATTTAGCCCTAAGCACATTCGATCTGGGATAATACCTAGCCTTCAAAACTTTAGTTTTCAATGAATCCGACTGGATTAGAAGGCACCACACTTGTTTGGCTAATCAAGCGTCATTGAAACAACCAAACTCACGGATATCTAATCCGCCCTCTAGTTTCGTCATACACAATCGAATCCAGCTCATACAATGGATACGATCATGACCCTCCTCGGATCCTCATAAAAACCTTGAGCAGATTTGTTGCAAGTTGTTGACCACAGTTTCGGACAAACGGAAGCAGGAGATCATGTAGGAAGGGATGGCTTGAAGAACGGCTTTAATGAGGATCTCTTTCTCGACTAGTGAAAGCAGTTTAACCTCCCACCCTTTACTTTGCACATCCTATCCTTCACTCTGACAAATAGAATTTTTTTCCAACGCTACAAGTGGATGGCATATCGAGATATGTCCCTATTTTCACCTCCTCCTCCATACCCAGAATCGATCCAAATATAACTCTCACAGGCAACGACGTGTAGTGATCGAAGCAAACCACTTATTTGTCTTGATTAATTTTTTGCCCCGATACATCTTCAAATAGGATAAAGTGTATGTGAAACTATTTTAAAAAAATAGAATATAATAGATCATTGAGGTAAAGATTTATAAGTAATTTACAGCTTAAAAAATGATGAAATGTGGAAAAGGGGGAGAAAACATACGAGTGGTGATGGGAGTGGGGTCATGATCGATCATCTTCAACCTCTAACAAACCGATAACCAAATCCTCAGTACCCTCCACACATTCCCAACCCAAACCCCATCACTCACCCCTCTTTCTCCTCCATTCCCACTCTCACTCCCACACAGCTCACTCTCCCCTTCCCCTCTCTCAATGGCAACCACTACAGCCGCCTCACCCTCCTTCGTCTTCGCTGCCGCCGCCGCCGCCGCTACTTCCACCCCAAACCGCCTCTCCCCCTCCTTCCTCCGCCTCTCCATCACTCCCTCATCCCCGCTTCGCCGCCTCGCCGCCTCTTCTGCCTTCCTCGGTCGAGCAGCGGCACCGGCAATCCGATTGAGAAGGCAGGGAGTGGTGGTGGTGGCGGCGAAGAGGAGTGTGGGGGATTTGAGTGCGGATGAGCTGAAGGGGAAGAAGGTGTTCGTGAGAGCCGACTTGAATGTGCCACTCGATGATGCTCAGAATATAACGGATGATACCAGGATTAGGGCCGCCGTGCCGACGATTAAACATTTGATTGAGAATGGTGCCAAGGTTATCCTCTCCAGTCATCTGGTGAGTTTAAGGGGGTGTTTGGGACTGAAATGAAATTGTTGTGTTGATGATCTGGCTCGTTGATTGACGGGAAACAAATTTTGGTGAGACACATTGGAAATTGAGAGCTCCAATCAATTACATACTCCCTCGGTCCAAAAAAAAAAATACAATGTTACATCATTAGTACTATTCAACAGAGAGTTTCGTTATTCATTTTAACGACATAAAAAATTACGATATTGGCTCAGAGTTAAAGTACGTAACTTAAACAAATGATGTTTGATCGTTTCGCGGAGGATTTGTAACTTGGATAACTTTATTATCGACTTAAGTCAACATTGCATTTTTTATGGGACGGAGGTAGTATAAGATACTACCAAAGGGTTTTAGTGTCAATTGGTTTTAAGTTGTACTCCCAAAGGGTTAATATATCTTGCGGTAAATCCTCGGTGCATTGTGCTTATTTAGCTCGACAGGACACATGAGTTGAGTTGTAAGTTGTTTATGTGAATAGAGAGAAAAAAAATGTTGATGTAGTTAGCGTTACCAATGACGCCTGCTATGGATGCACGGAATCTACAGATCAGTGTTGTTGACATGTTATCTTTGGTTTCATTATGGCCAATACTGGCTGGTGTGCTGTTTTGTGCCCATATGGCTATTTTACTAATCCTCTGAATCGTGTTACTAGTTATGGTGAAGATGGTGATGACTGCTGGTAGTCTACTCGAAGTATAGATTTTTCTAGCATATTGATCTTCATTCCTTTGCATTGCCCGTGGGTTTTGTTTCCTACAAGCTTGTACTATATCCTGCTACTGCATTGAGTAGATTAGAAATCTGTGCTACTGGTTCTTCTGGGTGGAATATGCGTCCTTTTGTATCTCATTTGTTGGTTGTTTCAGTCTTGTGAATTGGCTTGTCCAACTCACGGCAATATGATTGGCTCATCTCCATTTGTGGAGTTACCTTTTAACTTGATGTTCTTTCTTCCACATAGGGACGGCCTAAAGGTGTAACCCCGAAGTACAGCTTGGCACCTCTTGTTCCTAGGCTCTCCGAATTACTTGGAATCCAGGTTTGTACTTGGAATGCACTTCTAAGACCTTGCTTACTACAGATGCCGATAGGAAGATAACTACCTAATTGTTATTGTCTCCTCCAAAATCCTAGCTTGCTAACCTCTTCTTCTATCTGGATGTCTAACAGGTCGTGAAGGCTGATGATTGCATCGGCCCAGAGGTCGAGAAGTTAGTAGCTTCCCTCCCTGATGGCGGTGTTTTGCTTCTTGAGAATGTTAGGTTTTACAAGGAAGAGGAGAAGAATGAGCCAGATTTTGCAAAAAAGCTTGCCTCTTTGGCTGATTTGTATGTGAATGATGCTTTTGGTACTGCTCATAGAGCACATGCATCAACTGAAGGAGTCACCAAATTCTTGAAGCCATCCGTTGCTGGCTTTCTTCTGCAAAAGGTTGGGCTTCTTTTTTCTTGGGTTAGGTTATTTTCGAGGTGAGATAGTTCTTTCGTGTAGGCGTCATGGACAAAACTACACTCTATTGACTACTAATAGAAAGAAAGAACATTTGGGACAAAAATCCCTAAGTTTTTTGTCGTTCATGCTGGCTTGTCGGTGTACTTTTGTGCTTCCTTTGTTAATTGGATTTTGTGATGTCCCAGGAACTTGACTACCTTGTTGGAGCAGTCTCTAACCCGAAGAGACCATTTGCAGCAATAGTTGGTGGTTCAAAGGTCTCCTCCAAAATTGGAGTCATTGAGTCTCTTTTGGAGAAGGTTGATCTCCTACTTCTTGGTGGAGGCATGATCTTCACCTTCTACAAGGCACAAGGTCTTTCAGTTGGATCATCATTGGTGGAGGCTGACAAGCTTGATCTTGCAACTTCGCTCCTTGAGAAGGCCAAGGCAAAAGGTGTCTCTCTTTTGTTACCCGCTGACGTGGTCATTGCTGACAAGTTTGCTCCTGATGCAAACAGCAAGGTTGGTGACTGCATGTTTTGTTTTTCTTCATTCCCACATGTCTGCTTGGTTCGTTAAGAATCAAAGGGAATCTGTTGGAAAATAATTGAATTACTTCGCAATTTGTGTTGAATATGCTGGCATCCATTTGATTGAGTGTCTTGGGTGAGTCACGCAATGCAGATTGTGCCTGCATCAGGAATCCCAGATGGATGGATGGGGTTGGATATCGGACCAGATTCTATCAAGACATTCAGTGAAGCCTTGGACAGTACCCAGACTGTCATCTGGAATGGTCCAATGGGAGTCTTTGAGTTTGACAAGTTTGCAGTTGGCACAGAGGTAAGAAAAAGGTTTTTATCTTATTCTTTGGATGCACACTCGGTTAACATTGTTTCACTTAGCTCATCGTATGCTGCAAAGCACCCTGTAGATAGACTCAACCAAGAAGTTTTTTGTGGTTACCAAATATATGGATCCTTAACAATATGATTGGGTTGAAGCTTTAAGCCGTTTATGTTTCAAAATGTCTCGACTTTATTGATCTTGTTTTCCAACAGAGAAGCATCGAGTTTCTCTAGAGAGTTCAATGTCTCTCTCGGTGTTGGTTTTGGAATGATTGTTCATATGCTATAATAATATTGCTGGATAACTAACTTATTTTACCTGGACACTTCATTTAGTCGATAAAAACTCTTTTTTGGGGTTTCAAATGGCTAATATTTGTGATGTCGTGAAGAGATGGGCAAAAATTTAGAGCTTATGAAATAAACTATTTGTTGACAATAAAGCTCATACTGAAGAGAGTGCGAATCATGGTGTGAAATCGGTGATTTGTTGCAGGCTATTGCTAAGAAGTTAGAAGAGATCAGCAAGAAAGGAGTCACAACAATCATTGGAGGTGGTGATTCAGTTGCTGCAGTCGAGAAAGTCGGAGTCGCTGAAGCCATGAGCCATATATCAACGGGGGGCGGTGCCAGTTTGGAGTTGTTGGAAGGAAAAGAGCTACCAGGTGTACTTGCTCTTGATGAAGCTGTACCTGTCCCCGCGTAAGATCAAAGTTCTCACCAATTTTTTCGTAATGAAATACCCAAGTAACGTATATGAGTCACATTGTAGATCTTTTTCTTTGTCGTCGACAAAACCTGGTTCGATAAAAATATAGTCTTCCCTTGCTTTCTCAGAGAT
>LIEC01010132.1:0-26710 GCA_001925005.1 Drosera capensis | reverse complement strand
TTCGGGATTTTTTTTTTTTTTTTTTTTTATGGTGCCTTCCCTGGAGTTCCTATTGATGTTTCTCTTGATATCAACGGTATGTAAAATAAGCTGCAATGAAGCTGTATCCAAATTGTATGTTATAAACAATGTTGAAATCCTTGTGATTGTAGATTGTGCAGTGAAAGGTACCATGATCCTTTGATGAATGGCTGAATCTATCGACAAAATATGATGCTGTGTATCACGCAGCTAGTTTATGTGGTTTTCCATCCTTACCAAGCATAGATCTTCTGGGTCTGATCCTTTCATGTGACATAACTATACTCGGCTGAGTTGGCAAACAAGATTATGGATAGGGCCTCATATTTTGTCAGAATAAGACTGCTCAATATCAAAGCTGCAAAATCAGTTGTAAAAGATGAATATACAAAGGAGTTCAAGACTCCCCGAGCCGAGGTGTGACAAGATCTATGGCAGTTGAGAAACAAACTGTAATATTTCCGTTCATTACATTAGTTCTGAATGAAGTTTGGTATCAAATAGATATTTGTCATGAGATTATCCAAAAAGTTCTAAAACACAAGTTACGCTTTTATATTCACTATACCTCTACCTTTGCATAAAATGTTTACATGTGTTGTAGTCTATCATATATTTATATAATTAGACAAAAATTTTAGATGTCAAACGGTATGACGACATGACGGTGTAACAAATATATTAAATTTTATTTAAACTAAAAAATCTTTATACAATTAATTTTATTGATTTTTATTATGATTTGAACAGTTTGGATTAATTCTAAAAATAATCAAATATAATATAATATAGCATTGAAATTTCAAAACAAGTAACAAAAATCTAAGCCTAAATCATGAGAAAAATAATAATAATAAAAAGCATCATAATCATAATCCCATCAATAATGATAAGATATTGTGATTAATAAATACATACATACAATACATAATTTTATTAGTTCTCTACTTTAATTAAACATGTAAACACATAATAATAAAAAAAGATAATAATCTACCCACGCAGACCAGATATTATTAACTCGATTCCTTGTGATAATTAGACAAATGCTTTTTAAACTTTTTAGGCTAAACAAATGGCACTTCAAATATATTGGTCGCTAACGCAGAATTCACAAATGCGGACGCAAATGACCTCCGGAATAGAGATTGCATAACTTGGAAAAGAATTAGAAGGGGCCATCTATCAGTGGCCGATTTCAAATCGAACGAATATGCAACGAACGCTATTGCCACTAAGTAAATAAAGTGGCCTTTGTTGGTTAAAGGTACCATCCATAGGAAGGCAACCCAAAACTTTCATCAGCCAGGTGTGAACCGGTTTTAACAACCTTTGATTTACATAGTTGCCAATTCAAAAATCCTCCTCTTGCCCCCGCCCTCGATAGACTGGCCTAGTCGACCACAAATAGCCGGGATATCCATGTCCTTAGGTGAAAAGAGTGAGATGCTCATCTAAACAATAGTGAGTAAGATCTTCGTTGTATGGATAAAATAGACAAAATAATTTTATATTCATTGGATAATGTTATTTACTTCGTATAACAATCAATTAGATTTTTATTGTTTTTGAAAGAGATAATCAATTAGGTTAATAATAAGACCATCATAATCAAAATTGACTTGAGATATTATCTAGATTTAGAAAATTTTGTTATGTTTAGTATCTTTAAGGTTTATCTATAAGTCAGATATCTTTATGTTAATAATTTTTTTATAAATAGAACCTTTTTTCTAGAGTTTAAGCAATAGAACTTGAGATGAGTTTTGGGAGGAAAACAAAAGATTATAATCTTTAGTTGATTAGTGATTTTTTTAATGTGGGTTTTAGCTTTTCCGTGAGGGTTATTGTATGTTAAATCTCATATATTGTTGTTACATTTCTTATACATGGTTGATTGTATGCATGATTGTAATGTTCATTGTATCAATTTCTTGACGTAGATCCATAACAGTAACAAACCCACCTAATCCCATTAAGGGCTTGTTTGATGAGACTTTAAGTTTGTAAAAATCAAATTTTTGTCATTTCATAATGTTGGGGAAAGTGTTTGACACACATTTCTTAACGGTAACTCAAAGCAAGTTTGCTACTTAATGACATAAACCATTTGAAATTGTTTTTCTTCTTAATGAAGAAATCAAAACTATTTTTAATCAAATAAAATAACTTAAATTTGTTAGATTATCAAACATCACATTACTTATTTTAAAATTATACTCCATCTGTTTCATAATAAATGGAATATTTTGACCTGAGAGTTTGCTGAGTTAAACTTTTATTTGCGTTTCGGGACGATCTAATATCATCTTTCACAAAATTATCGAGAAACACTAATGACAGTTATGTACTTTAATCCTGAACCAATGACATAATTTTATTACTTCGTTAAGATGAATAACGAAATCTCTCAAAATGAATTTTGAATAGTACAAAAAGTGATTTGTTATATTCTTCTCTCAAAATTTTAGGGTTTGAACAATTTGGAAAAATTTGGGGAACATAGTCGACGAAGGAAGAAAGAGAGAAGATAGGTGGATTTTATAATTTTGATATAATTTTGTACTAATTGTTTGAGTTTCGAAGGAATTTCTTTCATTTTCAATTTGCACCGTTAACTTCTGATGGACAACAAACGAGGATGGGTATATTGAGGTAGGAAGATAATTTGAGTTGTCAAAATATAATAACAAAGTTTTGAGTTGGTTTATGTAAATATTCAAGATTTGAATTAGTAATTTGTAAAAAAAATCTTATTATAAATGTTGTGGTTCCTTAGGAGAGGAGAACGAGCATAATAGGAAATGAAGATTTTTCTATCACCTGGTATTTCTTAAAACACTTGTTTGTAACTTTTTTAAAAAAAAGAAGAACAAATAGAGATCTTTTTCAAAAACGATTAGGGTTAGAAAGGATGACTCTAATATTTAATTGGAAATCATGATGTAGCTACCTATGAGACTATAGGGGGATGAATAGTTTTTCTTTCGAACTTTATTGTCAAGTTAACAAAAATTAGTTGAACAACAGAATTAATTATTTTTTTGACCTTATTGTAATAATGCGGAATTTTACTGCAATAACGTTTGTTCTTTTTATTTTATTATTAATCGAAGTTGATTAGCTGTACGATTTAAGATAATGAAAGCAGTAAGATAGAAACACGAAGATTTTTATACTAGTTGGAATATATAACTAAAATATGGCTATATCATTTACTCTAATCTTTTCTTGATTATCAGTGTGATTCGTGTGATTGTTATAAGCTTACAAATAACCTATCACTTTACACCGTGTAAATAACAATACATACTGATTACAAGATATTTCCTTCTCCTCAGAACTCGAAATAGGCTCTTGAAATTATTTGTTTAACACTAGTGCTATTCAACTATGCTTTCAATAGTTGGCTCAGATCTTCAATTCTTAAATTCTTTCTCTATTCACTTGATGCTTTACTGCACTTGTATTTTCTTTCAGAGCAAATAAGATTTAAACATCTCACTGAAAAGTTGAGCATTGCCACTGTATTTATAAAAAAAAACTAAATTTTTAGTTGTTGTTCAAGTTGTTCTTTTTCTTGAAATGTCATTTTCATACCATCCTAGAACCATATTCAGGAACTCGTGACCTCTAGTGTTGATGCAGAGAAGAATGTTGACACAGCACAAAAGATAATAGTGAATTTTGACTTCTTCTGAACAATTCTGTAAAACTCAGCTTTACTACTCCTCAATCTTACTATAGTAACCTCACAGAAATAATTCGGGATCAACCTTTTCTTTATCTGGACCCTTTCGTTGAACTCAGTTTTACTCTCCTTCAGTCTTACTGTAGTAATATTTTTCAATCAGAAGCAATCTAGGATCAACCATTTCTTACTGCAGAAGTCCAAATGCCCCATCTTTATTCTTTTTACTCATGACATCAATGCTGTTAATTTTGTTGTATTCCTTTGAATTAGCCTAACTGTGTTTCTTTTTGAACCACCCTTACTGTATCCTTTAAACCAACCTTATTGCGCATCCATTGTAAGCTTATTTTTCAAGCAGATTGGTCTCACCCTTGATACATAATAGGACATTGTAAGATAAGAGTTTGTTTATAACTCAATTTCTATACATCATGACTTGGACTCAGCAATTTTGACTTTGCATATTTGTCAATACAAAGTTTGACACGTGTGTAACAACGATCAAATGTAGTTTTTTTTTTTTATAAATTTATCGTGAAACATCAATGATTATGTGAGTTATTTATTTTTACCTAATACATATTACGCGACGATCAGACGTGATTTTATATGAAACGAGATGCGTATTCATGCATATAAAATAATACAAAATAAGTATGTCTGTTAACTTTTGTAGGACGGAGGGAATATCTTTATATGTGAAAAGATTATTAATTATTGTATATTGCATATAATTTGGGATGGCCCAAACAAATAAGTATTGTTTATATGAAACGAAGGGAGTATAATTTATGGTTATCATCCATAAACACCTATAATCATTTTTTATTATCCAATCAAAGAAAAACGAAGTATATATAAACTTATACCTATTATACAATATACCTATTATACGTTTATAATAAAAGGAGTACTGCAGCACCACTCGCAATTTTTTTAAGTGAATTGTTTTTAAATTTATATTTTCAAAAATAAAATAAAATAATAATCAATATCGTTGATTTTAAATAAGCTTCCACGACCCTTTATAATAAATCACTATTTCATAATGTACTATTGAGTGATCACATGTTTATGAGGAATGACTTATATATTTGCATTTGCCTAACCCTTTTTTACATCATTACATGTAGGAAATCTTGAGTTAAAAATCATTATTATAATTATAGATTATATATATTTGATTTTAATTTTTATTTTTTAAATGGATGAAATAAAAATAAAAAATAAAAAATAAAAAATGAATTTTTATCATTATTGTATGGATCAATTGAATAAAATATTTAAATTTTTTATATAAATAATTATTTTATTTTTATAAATAATTTTGATTTTCATTATCAATTTATTATTATTATTATTAATTTTAGTTTTTTATAAATGAGTATCTCTTGCCCAGACACACCCCATTATATGGATGTGCTAATCTTACAGATCGTCTCCCATGGCAGGGGCTCCATCCATGGCTGCTCTCATCCCATCACCGCCCACTTCCCCTCTCTTCATCAAACACCCTCCCACCTTCTCCCCCTCTCACCATCCTCGTCCATTCATCTCAGCCACCGCAGCAGTCAAGGGCTGGAAAGATTACGAGCGAGCAGTGAAGGAGAAAGACCTAGCGAAAGCCCTAGGGTTTCTTAAACTCATCGACGATGAGTTGCCGTCGCCATCGTCTTCGGCAGAGTCGAGTCGGGCTCTCGGGTTGGGACGAATTGGGGTGGAGAGGGACTGGGAAATGTTGGATACTTGCTTGAATGCGGATGACATGAGGCTGGTTGGGTCTGCTTATGTGTTTTTGAAGGATCGTGGGTTCTTGCCTAATTTTGGCAAGTATAGGAATATTGGTATGCATGCTTTCGTTGTTGCGAGTTGTTCTTGTTCTTGATTTTATTGAAATGGTAACTTGGTTTATTAGGTTAGATATTAACGGAGATGGAGAATTTTTATTGTATTAAAACTTTGTTATCAACGTTTTGTGTGGTTTGTGTAACATTTTCAAAGCGTTAAATCAAAATGGTTAAGGAAAACTGTTGGCTTACCACGGAGCTCACTCTTGTTGAGATTAAATGCTTGAATTATTCTTAGAAGTGTGATTTCGACAAAGTTTGCTTTCGGTTTAGGTGTAATATTGGTCATATGAGAAAAGAATGTGGTCAATTGGATTTTGAAGTTGGTTGGTAGTTGCTACATACTCCCTCCATCTCATACAAAATGCAACGTTACATCATCACTGTACTATTCAACATGTATTTTGAGGAGTTCTGTTATTCCTCTTAACGACATAAGAAAATTATGTCACTGGCTCAAGCTTGAAATATATAATTTAAATTATCATTATTGTTTCACGATAATTTTGCATAGAACAATGTTTGATCTTCCCGTGGACGACTCATAGCTTGAATAACTTTATCGTTGACCTAAGAGAGCGTTGTGTTTCTTATGGGACAGAGGTAGTATTATTTTTCTTAAGAGATATTTTGGCTTGTTGCTTCTGTTTCTTGCTAGAAAAATTACCCTTTAGCTCTTTAGCTATAGAGTGCATGGGTTGCACTCTTTAGCTCTTGATGGCTTCTGACTATTGAGTTTGATGCACCTTGCTAAGGGAGGGGGAGTTCATCTATGGTACTCGTATAGCTGAAGTACCCTCTAGTTAAGGAGAAAATGCGTTTCAATGAGCAAATATCATTTAAGCATGCAATTCGTTTTCATGACGGCATTCAATCCAGCTGGGAAATGGGTATAACAGAACATTTTAATACTCCACAATGTGAATGTTAACAAGGATACTTGCTGGACGGATGGTCATGTGAAGTTCTTGATATTTGCTGATTCGATTTGTGGTTGTAGTGGCTTTAGTCCAGCTTCTAGTTGCATGTTCTTTGTGGACTCCTTATCATCAGTTATCTAAGCGGTCAAAGTTGTAGGTATATTATTTCGAGGATAATGTTGTTGATGCGTGCAACAGAATAGGAAAATTGTTCTCCCTTAAAAAGATATCCTTGATAAATATTGTGCCTACGGCAACTACACTTAGTGTGTAGATTCTGGATTGACATTTCATTCCTGTGATAACATGGCACTTTTGGACATTGTCGGGGAAGAACAAATTTTGGGTCTGTTTTACCCTTATCGGATACAGAGTGGTAAGAAATGTTGATAGGGATAAAACCATCAGTTAGTTTCACAATGAGCGACTTGTCGATTGCCATTACAAGATGTTATTTGTGGACCCCATACTCTGTTTATAACTCATGTACCTTTTGTCTCTCAAGTATTGGCGTGACCTCAGGCATTGAGCATTAAGCTTGAGCTGGCTAGTCTTATTGATATTCCTAATTTATAGACTGATGGTGACATGACTGGATGTTCGTACTTTCATGATGAACTTGTGAAGCTGCTTTCTCGGGATAAAGTGAGTGATGTGCATTGAAGTTAGTTTTGAGGGCTATACATCAACAGTATTGCTTGTTAGACAAGTGGTACCCTACACATTCTGGAAATAATAAGAGATCAAACTGGTTAGGAGGAAAGAGTATATAAAGGGTAATAGGTGGGCAAGTGGTGTGTTTGAATAGAGGCTTGAGAGCCATCTTAATTTTTGAACAAAGGTTCAATAGTATGCAGTATGCTCATTACAAGGTTTCCGTATCGGAACCGGTTTTTCATAAACGGTATATTTGATTGATACGGACCGATAAGTATCATACGGGCTGATATGGGCTTATACCCTTTTTTACTCATTTTGTTTAGAAAAATAAGCATCACATCTCATGAAAAATTCTATAATAAAGAGAACGTGTTAAGTCGCAGTCACAAGAAATACTCAAGAGAGAAGGATGAATTGAGTATTTAAATTTTTTCGAATTCTTGTAAAGTTTTTATACTAAAACAGATGTTATACTTAGAACCAGTTGCATGTGAGAAACGGTTCTTCAGAAGAGTCAGTTCTTGAACTTTTCAGGTTTAGTTTTTCCTATAAATTTCTATGTGATCAAACAGAAATAAAACAATGAATGAAATATAAATTGCAAGTGACATCAAATTTATAGTGGTTCGTCCCCAGTTTGGCCAGGGAGTTGATCCATTCTTCACTTAGAGTAATTGCGCTATATAAAATCACTTTTACAAGTATATCCTTGGTCTCTTGCTCACAGTTCACCAAACTACGAGACTTTAATGGTAGTTTCTCTTTTTTAGGACACTATAACACAATTAGCTACGTCTACACCTTAGATTCGACGATCTCTTCTGAACTTCACCATAGTAGCTTGACTCAACAATATTTACAGACCTTTGGTCTTGGTTAATAATCAATCACAGCTCCACAAGTGTGGTCAATATCGAATAACTCGATCATACAACTCAATTACCTATGGACATATAAATCTTGACACCAATATCAAACAGTTATGAACATTGAGCACTACTAGGATTAGAATTCACCTGATAAGCTTCATTGAAAAACTAGAATTCAAACCTGTTTCGAATCATCAAGATTGAAGTTAAAAACTTTTCACATGAAAAACACCCAACTTCTGTTATCTTCTTGGGCTGAGCAGTTCGAGAGGGTCCTCACTGGTCACGACAAATAGATGAGAGGATCATCCAAGTTTGTTTTCCAATAACTTGGCTTATGTTCCAAACTAATCTTCACGAATGAAAGGAAAGCACAAAATATAAAATAAATAAATAAATTTAATATTTGACATAGTTATTTGTATCGAACAAATTTTAGGGTTCCTATAATTTCTTTTGTAATTTGTAGTGATAAGGGGTTCATTTTGTGTTTAAACTCGGAGCATTTTGTGTTCCTATCATTTTTTTAAATGACTTAAACTCAGAGCATGATCGACTAGATTGACATTAGCAATAAACCGCGTCGAACTACCAAGTATGGGACGAAGTTTAAGTGTTTTACTTGGCGTCAAAATATATGTGATTCGTGTAGTTTCAAAAACGTTCCTCGTGTGTTAAATAATTATCTTGCTTGCTACAAACTAGGGAGAGAGTGGATAAACGTGGAAGACAAGAAAAAATAAGTCAAAATAGATTTTACCATGTTTCGTAGGTTTTAGGGATTTTTTAACAGATTTATCAAATCAGGTTTATCCTTGCATGTCCACTAACACTAACGTTCTGTCAAAAAGATATTTTTTCAACTGTAAATCATTTTCTAAATAGAAAATATATTTTTTAAATCATGGGTCCGAAAAATCAGGAATTTAGAATAGAAATGGTTACAAACACAAGAGACGGCTGTTCCATGACTCAAGAGACGGCTCTTGGAATAACATTTTCAATATTAATCATTTTAAACGTAAGTGCTCAATAATCTAAATTGTAAGATAAGATGTCGTATCTTATTGTCCTTATATATGTATTTAGCCGGTAGATCTCCATTCAGCATCCGCTAGTTCTTGTCTTCACTTGAGTTGCAATTTCGATCCATGAGGCTTTCCATTTGAATTCAACACTTCACACTTTACATCAAGCTCCAATCCAAGAGCTTCAGATTGATTTGTCTGTAGTATAAATAATTTTTAGATCCATCCATGTTTGATTAAAGACTCCATGCATATGAGGTTAAATGTGCACCTACACACGTATAAACTCAAAAACATTATTGATGCACACCTGTTTGTTATCATCAAAATTCAAAGCATATGAGGTTCAACGGAACGGTTAACAACAAATAAGAAAACAAAAAATATAAAACCAACAACTCAAAAGTCTAAATGTCGAGTTATAGGAGCTCAAGTGAAGACTGACTTTTATGTGGTGATATTAGCCATAACCAGCAAAATTACTCTTTAGTGTTGAATACTTAACAGGTCTAATAAGATAATGATGATGCAACTTTTATGTCATTGAGGCTATGTGGATAAAGCTGTTAGACCTGATAAGCACTTTCAGTCATGCTTCTTCATGGGTATGATTGAATTTCATTTAGTCAGCTGACTAACAATCTTGTTCGCTGTAGTGATGGAGGGACCTAAAGATGTAACTCCAAGTGTTCTCAAATCTTTAACTGGTCTGGAAGGTATGCTTTTTCTAGTATTTTACAAACTATCCACTTAAGTTGTTCTCTCAAAGATTGTTCGAGTAACTTGGTCATACTGACAGCCTTGGACGAGATACTTTGTTGTGTATCTGGAATTGACCTGAGCTATCAATTTTAGTAGTTTGGATGTATGTGAACTGCTTTGTTCACCCTTTTTTCTTGGTCACAGCATCTAAACTTTCTCCAAAGAAGTGGGGTCTTTCCGGTACTTCTAGTATTGTGTTGGTGATCTTCTTTGGAGGAGTATCCTATTTGCTTGATCAGGGGATAGATATAAGACCGAATCTTGCCACTATTTTGGGTCTATCTGTGTTGGACTCTATTTTCCTTGGTGGATGCTGCCTAGCCCAAATAGCCAGTTGCTGGCCTCCATACCGACGTCGAATCCTTGTACATGAAGCGGGGCATGTTCTTACAGGTAGAGCTTGATAATCACGTGGTTGCACATTTCCCCTCTGATAAAATACTCTAAATTCCGTAGTGTATCATGTGCAATGACAACGATGCAACATTTTGGGTATTACTGTGCAGCGTATCTGCTGGGTTGTCCAATTCGTGGAGTAATATTAGACCCGCTTGTAGCAGTTAAAATGGGCATTCGGGGGCAGGTAACTTTTGGTTACTCTGAACATTTGATAGCTTCTATGGTCCACACAATCTTTTTAGCATGCTTTAGATCTTCGAAACATCTTTTTTGTGAGATATTTGGATATCCTTGTATCATGGAAACTTGTGACGCTTTTCATATTTTTTTTCTGATAGGCAGGAACACAGTTTTGGGATGACAAACTGCAGAGTGAGCTAGCTGGAGGCAAACTCAGTTTTAATACTTTTGATAGGTAACTTTCTGGCTGTGCTAACAATTCGTTCATTCTTTTTTATTCTATGATCAAGAAGCTTGAGATGTGAAGTGAAACAGAGTAATCAAGAATACGGAGAGATTTAATTTAATTTTTTGAGTAAATCACAAAGGGAAAGCTAGACTATTCTCGTTTTGAATTCCCCCCTTCAAATTTACCAATACAATGGTACAGAAAAAATCTATATTATTTGTTTGATCATAGCTAATCCAAGCGAAGATTGAAACTAATAAGCAAAACAAATTCAATCACACTCTTAAGGTATGATGCACAAAATTTGGCATGAAATTATATGTATGACCCTATCTAAATTATTCTTGGATTGAGATTCTATGTTCTGGTATTCTCTGTCTTGTTCACCATTATCTCCGCTTCCCTTTATTGGATTACTAAAAGTCCTGAGAGAAAGAAGAATGAAATATATTACAACTCCATTAAACTTTGTGAATCAAGCAACTTGTTAGATAGCAATTACTTTGTAGCACTCTTGGTAGCATGGAATGTAGATTTTCGGAAAAAGTAGTTGCCAAAAATGTTGAGATACATATAATACAATGGACCTACTTCTATTGGTTCGAAGTTTTGGTACAATTGGTTCCTCGACATGCTATCAGAACAGGTGTGACAGTGAGGTCACGAGTTCGAATCCTGCAATTCCTAGTTGTTGTGTTTGCGGAATTTATGTGGCATTTGGTTTGTGTTTCACTCATGAGGGGGTGTTAAAATACAAATAATACAATGAGCTTACTACATTCAATTTAAACTTTTCGTAGAGTTGATTTCTCGACAAAAAAATAACTGAACAAGGTCAATGAGTTGGTGCTCAAAATTGGTTGTTCCGGTCACCAAAGCAACTTTATCTATTTATTTATTTATTTATTTTGAATTTATTTATATAATGTCATACAGATGAAATTACTATTCCTTCGTAGTGCTATAGAACTCTTATTTATTCTACCTCAAAATGGAAAGCATACCTTCGTAATGTAATGGCGATATCTACTTAAAGTAAAAGAATCAATGAGGAATAACTCAATGGTAAGAAATCATTCCCTCTAACCATGTGGTCTGGGGTTCGACGCTTTGCATATCAGAAAACAATCTTCCTGTATTAAAACAAAGGTAAAACTGTGTACCTCTCGTTTTTCATGAAGCAATGGTTTCGAGGTTGATGTAGTAATATATTAAATATCTTTGTGTTTTTATCCATTTCACCACTAAATCCCTTCTTATTTTCTCTATTCCACCACTAAATTCCGTTGTATTCTTGAAAGTAGATTTTGAAAAGCAAGAATTTGTAGAAAGTTGAAGAATAATTTAGACCAAGTATCAGATGTGTAATTTGTTTGTGCTACCTGAATTAGACTAAGTGGGGTCGGAAAATTGCTATGAGAAAGCTTGCAAAAGTTCTTTGTTCTAGTAATGGCATCCTGTTCATGAAATGATTTGGGTTACTGAAGCTGACAGCCGGCTAAATGGTCAAGTCACCCGAAGCAAGTTTTATTCCTTCCATATGATGTGAAATAAGTATGAAGTTCTCAGACAACTGTTGCAGGTTTCACATGTAGTCTTCTTATTGGTGCTCTGTTTGCTGAAGAACTTTTCAGGTACTGCATGGTACTTTTTTCTGGTATCGCAGCTGAAGCTCTTGTATACGGTGAAGCTTTGGGCGGAGAGAATGATGAGAATCTGTTCCGAAGCATCTGTAACCAGCTGCAACCTCCATTTAGTATAGCACAGGTTTGCTCTTGTTCTGTAAAACAGACAGTGGAATGATTTTCTTCTCTCCTTTTATGCTCGGCAAATTTCAGATGTCAAACCACGCAAGATGGGCGGTCCTTCAATCTTATAATTTGCTGAAATGGCATAAAAAAGCACATAAAGCTGCTGTTCGTGCTATGGAAGCTGGTGGTAGTCTTAGCGTCGTCATAAGGAGTATTGAGGATGCCTTGTCCCCTGATGGCTGATAAATGAGCGTCACTTGTAAAAGATGAAGTTTCATTCCGAATCTAAGGTAGTGTTTCTCCTTATGTTTTTTTTTTTTTATACTATTTTGCATATGCCTGTTCAGTGGTTGATCGGTGATACAATTTACTTGTGCTTCTGCTGGAACAGGAGTTACAGGACATCATACATCGGTGTGTCATGGAGTGTCACTGTATTTCCATCTGGCACAACTCAGTTTTCTCGCGAATTTGTGTACTGCTTATGATTAGAGTATGGCCTGTTTTGTACAGGAGCCTTGGGCATTTTCAAACATCTTTGTTTCTATTGTGATCATTGAACAGCAGACGAACTCTTCGGTATAGTAATCTCCTAGCGTGTTATAGTGAAGCCTGTAATAAGAAGCTATTTTATAGGTAGAAAGAAGTTAGAAGATTGAACTCCATTTTGCATGTGGAGAAGTTCAAGATATCAGCATTGTAACTTAGTCTCCATGTGGTTATTGAGACATTTCGAAGATTAGAAATGCCCCTGTTTGAGGCAATTGTAAAGTGCATCATTTTTTCTCAAAAGCATTAGTATATCATGCTATCAAGTATACAAAAGGGTATTGTATTGTCAGTTTATAGAACAAAAATGCATCGACTTTCTTCACTGCAACATGAAAATATACTGCATGCGGCAGTGTAACGTGGGATGTGCAGCACAGCATAGAGTTAATGCCTCCTACGGGAATTCATGTACAATCTTGCAAGTGGAGTACAAACAGTATCCGTGGCATTAGCCAAAGACGTCCAAATCAAATAAGGATCTCCGAACAAAATAAACAAGGCCCTGCAACGATGACACAGAACAACACTAACAAAACTTAAAACAAGGCAGACCAATTAATCATAAGTAAACAAAAAAAAAAAAAAAAAAAAAAAAGCTTCCATCTTGTTTAATGGTTCAACATCAGCGTCGCTGTGGATTGTAGAAACTACATGCCACTTAAAAACAGAGCTCCCACATATACTCAGTCTGTTTCAAATTAAATATAATATTTGATTTTTTAATATTTAATATGTATTGTGAAGAGTTTTATTTTTCGTCTTAATGATATAAAAAATTACGTCAGTAATGCCAGATTAAAGTACATAAATTAAATTATTATAAATGTTTCACGATAATTTTTCAAAAAATTGATTATAGTTGTTCATGCATGCATTGTTATGGTTATGTGTTGGTTGTTGAACTTAGTGCTTTGCTTGATCGATCACACTGCGTTGATCTCGTTGTTTGCATTGATTTCGAGAGGATAGATATAAACGTGACCTAGACAGCCCTCACGCAGAATTGAATGGAAGGTCGAGAGACCCCTTGCATGACTCTCGTAGTAGTTTAGGGGAACCAACGCGCACATCACTTGTTAGATGTGTTCATGTCTCGTAGAAATGCGTTGAGGTGACGTCTAGTGAGATTTACCTTAGATCTCGAGAGAGACTAACATACAGCTTAGGGATCCTTGACTAACAACCCAGATGCCTATAGAACAAATAGATTAGAGTAAACGAAGTGATCACACGCTAGGATAACGAAGCTGTAACCCTATCCCCACTTCCATATCACTCAACGTTTAGTTTAGCGTTTAGTCTAATTTCTTCATTTTTTAATTTCATTAGCTTAAAATCTCGCTCGATTATTTTAGTTTGACCCACTTAGGACTACATCATTGATCGTTAGGAATCTATTTTCTCATGGGATGATACTTTTACTCTCCTGTGTTACTTGATAAGCGACACGTCCAAAATTCTCCTCTGCCTCAACAGGATGATGGCCAATTGACTAATGATTGTCAACTTTAACCATTGCCATTATTGCCAACAGTAGCTCACAATCTGATGTTGTAACATCTTAAGATTTTCTGTCAAATACCTGTCAAGCACGTGGCGTTACCGCCACTCAGAAGTTCATTTTATATAAGGCGACAAGATTACAGAGGGTTTAAATATCAGAAACATAGGAAACTAGCAATGACTATCCAACTTACGTTGTCTTATGTTACATGAAAATCAATTATCTAGAAAGAAAGGGAAATATTACAATAAACCGAATTTAATTATCCTTGTTACGTAACGACCCATCCCATGATCTTTATTATCTGAAACAAACATGTAATCGTTAGCTCGAAAGTCAGTAACACAAGATACATGTCCATTTCAGGGGTCCGACATGCTTATTATATCATGCATTTCTCATTTACTAACAGGATGTAATGCAGGCAACATCGAGCAATCATATGCCTGACATGAATATATAAATATGTATAGTATAATAACTCAAGTCAATCACGTTAATCCTTATTTCGTTATCCTTTGGTTTTATTTAAACTTTTAAGGCTCCTCATACATTTCAAGTCAAATCGTATTGTCTTTCGTGGCTTGAACAAGTTGATGACATATCTTTTACAGGTTCATATTATGACTTTCATAGATTCATGTCATGGCTTTCACAGGTTCATGTCATGCTCTTCATGTATTTCATGTCATGGCTGCGGTTTGTGTTTGGTCTCTTGGGTGGCCGAATCCAGGTCGTCGGCCTTGGGGCGACTTCAGGGGAGGCTAGATCTGGGACTCCAGGCGGGGCGGCATGCAGGACTCCAGGCGGGGCAACACTGGAACGGCTAGTTCCGATCAAAGAATCTTGGGGTCGTACGGATATCATCTACGTCGGATGCAAGCATCTAAATCCGGCTGTCCATGCTATTTTTCGACTTCGGGGAAGATCGACGAAGATCGGGGATGGCAGAATATGTGAATGTCGTCGTTTATAGCAGGCGATGTGTAGTGGTTGACGATTGAGCAATGTGCGGAGGCTGCTGGGTATGCTTTGGGATTGTCATGGCTGAATTCAATCCCCCATTTCGTCCTAATCGTGGCTTAATTCAATGCCAAGAGGAGATAAGGATGAGCTCGTTGAGGAAATGTTGGAACTGTTGCCTGATTTTATGGGTGGTTGAGATATTTATGAAAACGGTTGAGATATTAACGGGATTTTCAAACTAATCAAACGTTTAAAAGATATCTCAACATATCACATAAATCTTTATTTATTTTTCTAAATTTTTTTCCAGGATAATGCATCTCTCCCTCCTTTGAGGAAGTTTTATCCTCGAAACTTGATTAAAGTAAAGAACAGGAACTAAATAAGTAAGGGTATCGTTTTCTCATATCCTTTTTTAGCTCCCAAGTTGCTCCTTGTATGATATTGTTAGCCCATCGTACCTTGACCAATGACATTTCTCTTCGTTTGAGCATTTTTACCATGTGATCTATTATCTCTTCCAGCCTCTCTTCATAACATAGGTTCTCATTGAATCTTACTTGCTCATGTTGAATTACATGCTTAGGGTCGGGTTGGTAATTCCTTAATTCAGAAACATAGAAGATATTATGAATGCCAGCTAACCCTACTGGCAATGCCAACCTATAAGCAACTTCACCGGTTCTCTCAACAATTTCAAACGGCACTATGTAACAAGGACTGAGTTTTCTTTTCTTCCCAAACTTCATAACACCCTTAGTAGGTGAAAATTTCAAGTAAACATGATCACCAATTCGAATTTTTAATAGCCTTCTTCTCACGTATGCATGACTGTTTTGGCGATCCTAAGCTGTCTTCATCTGGGTTTGAATAAACTTGATCTTGTCTGTGGTTTCCTACGCTAACTCTGGTCCCGCTACTACAGTATCTTTGATATCAACTTATCATGCTACACGAAATTGATATCATCACAAGCCTTGCTTGAAAGCGTCACTATAAATGCAGAACCCCTCCTCTCCTGAATTTAAAACCAAAATAGGCGTCGAGGTAAGTTGGTCCTTTATCTCCTGAAACGCTTTCTCATAATTTTCTGTCCAATGAAACTTCATTGTCTTCTCGTAAGGTTGGACAAAGGTATTACGATTCTAGAAAAACATTCTACGAACCTTTGGTAATATCCTGCTAACCCCAAGAAACTTCTAACTTCAGCAAGTCAGGTCTTGATCCTTCTCCCTCCTTTTGGACTCTATAGCTTTATAGTTTTGTTCTTGTAGTCCATAACTACCTTATTCCTTTCAAGCCAATTCATTCCGAGGACAATCTCAAATTCATGCAAGTCTAAACGATCAAATCTATAGAAAATGGTCCTTTCCTCAATAGTGCTCCACCAGGCATCAGCTTCGCCTTCGAGATAATACTAAGCAAAGGTGATCCTTAAGTTATCAGGGCACTGAACTGGATCAAGTAACTTCTTGAAACTTCTAGGCCAGTCTTCAAGGTTTTTTGGGTCGCCTTTACCACTGAAGTTCTTGGGACGATATGCATTTAGACGACGGAGGTACTTGTCACCATCCGCTCCTTGATCTTCAGTTTCCCTTTGAGTATTCATGGCTAGCTCCCCTACCAGGGCTTGGATAACATTCACCAATGAAGCATCCACAGCAAGTGTAGTAACCATAATAGGTAGATTAACCACGGCAGCTTATGCGTTGTTTGACACATTTGCTAGCTCTATCGACTCAACTTGAGAGCCTTGTTGTTCAACTTCTCCTCCGTCTTTTATAGGCGGAGCATTTTGATTTTTGGATCACGTTCAAAGCATTTTGAGGCACGTTTTAGGATCTATCACATTCATCAATGCCAAGCATACCTCCTTTCAGGTTTAGGATCATCCATTTCAGCCTTGAATCATTTTTTTAAAAAAATAAATTCATACAAGGCTGAGGAGTATTTGTCATGTCAGGCTCGGGATAGAACATGTCATAAACTGGATTCCACTCAAGCAATCAAGATTCAGAAATTGGAATAACTTTAACTTATCACTACATAATCTACACGAAATAGTGCATAGACCACCAATCCTCATCCGTCCACTCGTTTAAAACCTTTCCCAAATATCGGGGGTCTACTCCTTTCCAAGGACGTAACCAAATATACGGTTTCTTATGTAAGCACTGGATTCTAAATCGAAAAACACTAAAGTTAGTTCCATGAGATCATAACTTTGAATCCTCGAGTCAAATATCGAAGAATGGAACATCCATTACGTCATCCCATGTCATGATCTTTCAAGCACATGTATCAAGATTCATCAAGATTATGCCAATCTCCAAAGCCACTTATTTACTATATACGATTGCTCACATAAGATCATTCCAAGAAATACATCACCCAAATCACCCACTCCTTGCTTAACACGTACATGGTCAAATTCCTACTTATAACTCTAGCTTGGATTGTTTTTCTTATTATTATCCCATGTTCCTTTCTTAAACCAACGCTCTGATACCATTCTGTAATACTCAAGAATTCCTGTCCAATCCCTGCTAGACACGTGACATTATCGCCGTTACAAAGTCCATTTGAAGCAATGCGAAAAGATTACAGGGGATTTGAAGTATAAAAAACATAGAAAACTAGCAATGAATATTCAACTTACATTGTCTTATGTTACATGAAAATCAATTATCTAGAAAGAAAGGGAAATGTTATAACAAGCCGAATTTAATCATCCTTGCTACGTAACGACCCATCCCATGATCTTTATTGATAGGAACGTGTAATCCCTCCATTTGTATAGAAATTGATGTAACAAAACTGAGATGTATTAGTCATAATGTAGTTAGTGTGTTTAGGTCAGAAGTCAAGTAGGTCGTTGCAGTCTAGGTTGGATTCCAGTGAACAGACGACTGCAGATGTATGATCACCACGCAAGCCACTAGATGCAGACTACAACAGAGGACTTTGGATGAATAACTATTGCATTGATGAGCAATGAAAGAACGTCAAAAGCTCTAGGATCTAAGGACTGAGCTTGCAGACAAGGACCAACACAGAATGCATCAATGTGCAACAGATCTTGGTGCAGATGAGGTTACAACTGGGATGAATACAGATAAGGTCTCACTGTACAGTATGGAGACTAAGGTGCAACAGACTGGGTGCACCAGAGGATGGTTGTTAGTGGTTGGTCAAAGGTCTAGAGTAATTCAAGTAGAGATTTGAGTTAAAGTAGCAACGGCATAAATTCTGGAGATGGTGGACTACCAGCATTAGAAACGAGATGGTGGGGGACATGAGTGGCAAAGTGTCATTTTAGGAATAGTGAGTTGTCTACATAGGTTCGTTCCTTGAGGCTTGTTGAGAAATGCTATTAAAAAAGATTGAAAGGCAAAGAGTGCAAAGCAATCAGAAATTCAAAGATTAGTCAAGAAAGCTAAATCGTGAAGATACAGTGAAGAGGGTGTCACTGGTCTGTAGAAGAACAAATCTTACAGCAAAGTCCAGAGTTCTAATCTGTGCAAATGATCTAGGTTCTTTATCTGTTGTATAAGTTAGATAACTTGTAAAAAGAAGTTTCTTGTAAGCTCAGTGAAAAGGAGTGTCACTAGTCTACAGAAAAACACATCTTGCAGTAGAGTCCAGAGTTTGAATTTGTGAAAAGGATAAGAGTCCTTCATCTTTTGTACAAGTTAGATGGCTTTCAAAAAGAAGTTTCTTGTAAGCTCAAACAAGAAGATGGTGATATTTATCTCTTGGCTTGACTACACTGGTCACCAAGGAAAGACTGGACTAAGCTCTCGCTTATCATTTGATATCGAGTGTCTGAACCAGTATAAATACTGTGTTTATTACTTGCCTTCACTGCATTAATATTTAGAACTGTTAAAAATGAATCATCACAGCTAAACAGATCACCAACTATCATCTGCAGACTACCTAAGTGGTCTACATAGAATAGTGGTGTGCAAAGAACTAGTATTCCGCATCAAAAGTTTGAATAAATTTTTGAAACAACCTATTCATGCCCCTCTAGGTTGAAACTTGGACCTTACATTTATTACTTGAAACAAACATGTAACCGTGAGCTCAAAAGTCGAGTAACACAAGATATATGTCCATTTCAGTGGTTCGACATGCTTATTATATCATGCATTTCCCATGCATAAATAAGATGCAATGTAAACAACACCGAGCAATCATATACCAAACACGAATATATAAAAACATATAGTATACTAACTCAAGTCAATTAGGTTAATCCTTGTTTCGTTATCCTTTGCCTTTATTAAAAGCTTTTAAGGTTCTTCATGCATTTCAAGTCAAATCGTATTGTCTTTCGTGGTTTGAACAAGTTGATGATATGTCCTTTACAGGCTCATGTCATGTTTTCATAGATTCATATCATGGCTTTCATAGGTTCATGTCATGCTCTTCATGTATTTCATGTCATATCATGTTGACTTCTGTAACTTTTACAAGTTAATGATATGGGAGGAGTTACCACAAGAATTTAATATGGCCATACTAGGAACAATTAAACAAGATTTATGGTGGCTGCAGTCGACCCAAGACAATTAATGATAACCAAAAAAGGCCATCAATTGATGCCGCTGCATGACACGAAGGGATTTATCACATCCTCTCTAGTTAGTCAAGTACCGGTAACTCTCCCCATCATTGTCATTTACAAGAATTTCTTCATGTTCAAGTTTCCAAGATTCTCAGGAAAATAACATGAAATTAATCACATTAATTCCATGTGTTATAATATTTTCAAGATTTCCAAGATTTTCAAGCATGTACCATGAAATTAATTACATTAATTTCCATGTACGGTAGACGACTGTCACGACGTTAATATCTCAAGATTATCAGGCATGTGGAGGAGTGGCATTTGAGTTATGGGGAGTTCCTTACCTCGTCAGTCTGATCCTCTCAACTCATACCAAGGCAGGCAGGCTATAGACTGTGTGGTGGAGAACTACATTAATTTCCATGTACAGCAGGTGACTGTCACGGCGTTTGATAATATCATTTGTCACATTGAATTATACTCAAGGATAATGGAAATTATTCAATTATAAGTCATCGGGGTCAGATATTTTTGTAATGTTGTCTAGAGTTCTTCTGAGTTAATAGTTCGTTATAAAAATAATAATTAACCAGCACATGATATCACACATCAAGCACAATCAGTACTAGGAAATTTTATTATAATCTATAATATTCTACAGGTTGCATCATTACCCTTTCAGGCAATCAAAAATGTCATGATTTTATTCTTTCATTTAGCATACAAGTATGTGATCACACAGTCAAACAAATCAAGTCACGCACATCCAAGTATTTAATTCAATTCAGGATAACGATATATGTTACCTTGTTATTCAATTCAAAACCAGAGAGTTCTTCAGATAACTTCAAGCCTAATCATGCTCCTTCGTAGCATTCATACCTGCGATAATATCACGACGTATAAGTAACGTCACATGCATATACATATGTGTACACTTAGATGTACAACACATATATACTATCATGCACTTGTTTTTTTAGAAAGGGAATAATTCCCTTTCATCCTCCACTGTTCACTCGAACAGGGAGTGCCAGGGAGGATCCAGGCTTGGCTTGATGACATCGTCATAACCGAGTTAACTCGTCATCGAGCATGGTCGGGCTTGGCCAAGGGGTGCTGCTCTGTGCACCGAGGCCGATGACGAGGGACGACGAGGGCAAGGAATGCCAACATCGTCTCGAGGGGTCGTCAGATCCTACTGAGGGAGGTCAACCCCGGCTGGGTCAGTTTGTTCCGATGTCGGGAAAGCACCAACAAGAGCAGGGCATCGCCGGCGAGGTCATCGTCGACCGCTGGAGAACAAATCGCGTCCGAACGGGTGGTTCGTGTGGGTTTCTTGGAGGCAGTTTGTATTCGGTCTCTTGGGTGGCCGAATCCTGGTCGCCAGCCTTGGGGTGACTTCAGGCGAGGCTAGATCTGTGACTCCGATGGGGCAATGTGCAGGAGTCCTGTCGGGGCGGTGTCCATGCGGGAAGATTGACGAAGATTGGGAATGGCCGAATCTATGGTTGTCGTAGTTTACAGGAGGCGATGTGCAGTGGTTGAGGACGACGGGATGCGCGGAGGCTGTTGGGTGTGATTTTGGGTTGTCATGGCTGAATTCAATCCCTCTTTTGTTCTGATCGTGGTTGAATTCAATGCCAAGAGGAGATAAGGATGAGCTCTTTGAGGAAATGTTGGAACTCTTGCCTGATTTCATGGGTTGTTGAGATATTTACGAAAATGGTTAAGATAGTCACATGATTGTGAAATCAATTAAACTGTTGGAAGATATCTCAACATGTCACATAAATATTTAATTTTTTCTATTTTTTTCAGGATATTTAAGATATGTTCGAAGTTTCCAACGCTGAGTTGCCTGTGGGAATAGAACTGTAAAAAATGCTCTCATCCAGAAATGAGTCGACATCCCAAGTGTCCTCATTTGTCACAGCATTGTGATGATGACTCCACATGCGCCCATCTTCAGCCATGATATCCATTGGATCACTATAATTTGCCTAGGCATCGTGGTTGATATCAAGCCCACATTCAATGGGTTCGAATACACAAAATTTTGGTTCAAAATCCCGATCCAGCTCTCATTGAATGAGCTAACACCCTAAAAGTCATCATCTCCCATGTCAGGATGATGGTTCCCCAAGCTATCACCTTCAACACCATGAACTACTGGCATCATCATCATCTTGGAGAAGAACACACTGCTATGTGGGTCGGGTTTGACTTCGGGTATCATCGCAATCGATGAGCCAGTGGAGTACAACAAATCATCTTTCCCCTATTCAGAAGATTAGTCTCACCAGAGGAAACATTCATGACCGAGCCCTCGCTGACGACATCAAACTTGTGAGTCGTAATCCTTGTCCTGGAAAACAAAGAAGATCAAAGGGAAGAAGCTCACGCATGAATAAAAGTAAAACTAACCTTGCACTGTTCATCGTCCTCTAAGGCGCCGAAAATGAAGAATTTGCTTTGTTTGTCTTTTTATGGACTGATCCACCGCCTTCATCAATCTATAAATAGGATGTAAATTGTGTTTGTAAAACAGAAGCTCAGGGTATAGCTATCTCAGATCAATAAAAAGTAAAAATCAAACACGAGAGATTTTCTTCCAAATCTTCTTGGCTCACCAATACCACCATCACGATCCTAAAACCAACCACCCCATTCCAAGTGTGAAATCGAAACCCTACGCCGCAGACCAAGACGCCTCAAGTATGCTTATCTTGGCCCTTCATCTTCTTTTCGATCATTGTCTCTTCGAGCTTGAGTTTCGTTGAGGAAGAAAAGCTCCTTTGTGTGCTAAGTGAGCATAATTCCGCCATTGGGAGGACAATAGGGGAATTATGCTCACTTAGCACACGAAGGAGCTTTTCTTCCTCAACGAAACTCAAGCTCGAAGAGACAATGATCGAAAAGAAGATGAAGGGCCAAGATAAGCATACTTGAGGTGTGAAAATAGAGGCTTCAATTCCAAGGTAGGAGCTTCATCCTCCTTCTTTGGCGAATCACTTATCAAAAGCTCAACTCTAGAGTTCGTATAGAAGATGTGCGACGAGTCAAGCCTTAGCACGTACTCCACCTAAGAAGGGTCTTCTTCACCTTCCATGCCCAAGAGACAAGCCGTAAGAGAATCATCGTATAACTTATCAAAGGTCTCTTGGGCACATTCATAAATATCTAATCGTATACAAGAGAAAACCTTATCATGACATTCAATAGGTTTGAAGACATCAAAAGTAACCTTCTCGTCTTGGATGCTAAGGGATACTTTCCATTGCGCACATCAATAATAGTACTCCCCTTAACTAAGAATGGACATACAAGAATGATTGGGATTTCGTCATCCTTCTCCATATGATTGGGATTTCGTCATCCTTCTCCATAACAAGAATAATGAAGTTGGCCAAAAATATGAGAGACTCCACCTTGACAAGCACATCCTCAATAATACCACGAGGATAAGTTATGGAGCGATCCGCGAGTTGTAGATATATGGTGGTAGAGCGCGCCTCTCCAAGCTCCAATTTTCTAAACATGGACAAAGGCATCAAGTTAATTCAAGCACCTAGATCACATAGAACTGTAGAGAAAACACGATTGTGAATAAAACAAGGAATAGTAAAACTCTCGGGATCCTTAAGCATTTATAGAAGCTTGCATTGAATGATAATACTATATTCCTCATTGAGATTCACTGTCTCAAACTCTCTAGCCTTCTCCTTTTAGAGAAAATGTTCTTCATAAACTTCGCATAACTTGGCATTTGAGCCGAGGTATCAACAAAAGAAATATTGATATGAAGATGCCTAAACACTTCAAGAAACTTCTCAAAAAGTTTTTCAAGTCTATGCTTAATGAAAAGTTGAAGAAAAGAGACTTTAGGAGTACAAGAAGAAGGGTAATCTGGAAAGAGTTTGGATTTGACCTTGTACTTCTCCTTAGAAGGAGAAGTCTCTTCATTGGTGTGTTCCTTTGAGGTTTCATTACTTAGATCACTCGTCGTGACATTGTTGCGTTCCGTATCCTCTTGAGGTTTTTCCTCCTTGGTCCACTCTTCTTGTAGAGACCATTTTAACTGCTCTTTTGGATTGGTTTCGGTTGTGCTAGGCAAGGTGTCTTGAGCTCGAGATATCAAGAGTGAAGAGATTTGCATCATTTGTGTCTCCAAATTCTTTCATGAAGCTCCGTGGTTTTGTAATATAGTCTCATGTTTTAAAATCTACTTTTCTTTGGGTACTTAAATCAACGGTGAAGATTCATTTGAAGGATACAAAGAGGTGTTTTTGAAGCAACAACACTTTTGCCATTAATATATGCTCTTTTGATGTGATACTTTTGCCCTTTGACAAGATTATTAAAAATATTATGTATTAAAATGAGAGAATTATCATTTCTTCATATTTTTCATCTTATTTACTATTTCTTCATACATCTTTTTCAATTACCAATCTATCACCTAAATTATAAAAATCCTACTTTACCCTTATAAACAAAAAGGGAAACAAATACTTTGTAATCAAATTACATTAATTGCGTTATAAAACCTAATTCTAATCATTTCCTTCCTCCTAAAGTCACTATTGTCGCTGTCGCCACCGCCACTATCACTGCAGCCACTATCACTGGTACCGGAACATACAGTGCGTCGGAATAAATATTCAGTGCTCCATGTAAAATTTCCATGCACGAACACAACAAATATAGTATGTCTGGAGAATATTCGTTGCTCGTTTGAAACTCTTTAATGCATGCACAGAAATTGACGTGTAGCATCTATATAGATACAATGCGTCCCTAAAAGCCAAGGGATACAGTGCCCCCAATCAAAACTGAATGCACAGTTAGTCTGATATCATAGATAGAGCGTCCCATTCAGTTGTCGAAAGCATAGTGCTTCTGTTGTCATAGACACTGCGTCTCGAAGACCATGGCACTGAACTCTAAACCCTCTCCATCAAACTTTGAAAAACCCCATGAATGACACAAAATTAACCCAAATCGATGCTCTTATCGCCACAAAAGCCCAAAAAAGTCTACCTTATCCACATCGAAAGGCACCCCGACAATCTACCGAGACCCATCTAAACTTCATCATCATGGACAAAAAAGTCTACGACCCTACTTCGTGGGAGATGTGGCGGTTGCGCTTGGTGGTATAGGTGAGGTAGGACGAGCATGAGATAAAGAGTGTAAGGAAGACGTCTTTGAACCAAACAAGTTATGGTTTATAGTGGAGATAGTGGTGATGGTTATTGTGATAGAGTCTGAGACATTTATGGTTGAGGTGAGGGTGATAGAGATAATGGTGGGCTTGGCAGGGCAGGCGGCTGAGAGTGAAAAAATGAAGAGATGATTAGGGTTTCTTATTTTTATAACATAGAGAAAAGGTAATCGGAAATAGTTGATTTATTTTAAAACAAGAACTATTTGGTAAATTTAAAAATCATGTATGATTTTTTGGGTAAATAAGATTGAAAAACATTAACAGTATTAAAGTTGATGATTAAATGTTGCAGAATATCTCTTTTGGAATAAAAGAGCAATATCGGATTTCAATTTTGATCTGATTGATTGATAATTAATACAAATAAATTACACTAACTATTCTTTCAACAACTTTTATAAACAAAAACAATCCTTTCTCATAATTTGATTGTTTTTATTTGAATTAAAAATCAATAAAAAAAATGGATAAAGTTGTTTTCACAATGTTCTATAACTCTTTACTTTGAAACATAAAACAAGGTCCCAAACTAATTCATTCGTGTTAGTTTCAATAGATTAATCTCATCATTTTCATAAATCAATGTTGGTGTCTCTTGGGCGTTCTTTTTTGGCGGCATAATTACCGTTGTGTTTAAACTTCCATGGTCGTTGTGTGCATTTCAAACAAAATTGACTATTGTTGAAGCCAATCTACATATGATCCTCTTTGGCCATTGTCTACGCTCATTCATTCTCGTAGTCTGCTTCATCTCTCTGCAAATTCGCTCTCTCCCTCACAAATTCACTCTTTCAACGTCTCTCGCTCACCAATTCATGTTGGAATTAATCCACATAAATAACTGTAACATTCATATCGAATTATTTAGAATAAATCATAAGCGGAAGCGTACCTGAATCCATAAGAGCAAGCCAAGGTTAGGGTCTTCCAGTTGATACACACGCTAGAGTTTCTCTCTCTCGCGATGGGATGCTAGAAAGATGTAACGTATATTCAACCGGGGACCATAACCTTCACATATATAGTGGTTCTTAACCCTAATCAGTCCATCATCAATTAGGATCAAGTCCGTAGGTATCTAAACAATTGGGCCCTATACTTTATATGACGATGTATTGGCCCACTTAATATTAATATCCATAGGACCATAAATATTTGGGCCAAACTGTAAGATAGCACATAACATACAATTAATCCGTATAATTAAATTGTCCATGTACATGTAATATGAGTCTATTAATCCAACAATCTCCCACTTGAACGACATACTCATATACATGCACAAACCTTAGTATTGTATGTCACAGTAACCTTAAGAGCTCAGGAACGCTATCAATCTATAATCGTCATCAACCAATCCGGTCCATCAATCATATCAACATAGGATCAAAGAGATCTATGTTACATTGACATAACTAGACCCAACAATGATCACGTATATCAATATAATCAACGACATGGATCAAGTATAGGTGTGTAGCATGGAAATAACATAAAGTGTGGTCCGAAATAGTATGTCTAT
>LIEC01010131.1:0-118538 GCA_001925005.1 Drosera capensis | reverse complement strand
AGTACATCATAATTTTATTCTTTTTATTTATCATGCAAGTAAGTGATCACATAATCACATAAATCAAATCACGCACACGTAATTTAGGGTAACGATGTGTGTTACCTCGTCATTTGTAGAAATTCAGAAAATCCTTCAGATAATCCCAGGCCTAATCTTGCTTCTCAGTATTTGTCGCACCTACAGTAATATTGCAATATATAAAATATTATTGCACGATATTTTTAGAATAATATTCCCATATTTGCGTATAATTAAATAAACCTCATAATGTGTTATAATAACACATTATATTAAATTATTTTATTACGCAAAAAGAAAATACGATAAATTGTTATAATAAATCGTTTTATTAAATAAAAGGGAATATTCCCAAGGGAATATTCCCCTTCCTTCGCCCGCAGTAAGCAAACCCGGCGACGATTTCCGGCCGACTTCCGGCCGATTTCTTTCCGCCAGATCGGCGACGATCAGGGAGGGTGAAGGCGGCGGCGTCGGGCTTCAGGCAGTGTTGGCGATGTCGGGTTATTCCAGATCCAATCGCAGACAGGGGCAGGAAGAAAAAAAAAAAAATCGGGAATGCATCTCGCACGTTGTTCGCCGGAGAAGGATGGTCGAATTCGACCGAAATCCAATTGGCTCTGCTGCTTCCGGCGTCGGGAAAGGGACGGCGAGGGTCGGGGTTTGATCGGTTGTTGCTGTCATCGTCGCCAAGGTTCGGTGTCAGTCGTGGGGGACTCCAGGCGGCTAGATTCGGGATTGAGGCATGTTGGGCGATTGTTTTCCAGCCGAGGGTGACGGCGATGCTTCGGGGTCGGCGGTGTCAGATTTCGGGCTCGGCTTCGGGTTTCTGGCAGGTTTCGGGTTGGCTTGGTTTGGCGGGTTGGTTCGGGTTATGGTCGGGGAGTCGGGGGTTGTCGGAATTCGACCCGATTACGTTGGTTATAATACGAGAATATATAAATGAAACAAAATCGAAACGAGATGAATCAATACCTCTTTCTCCGTTTCAGTTCTGCTCGTCGCACTCAGATTATTGCTCAGGTTGTTTGTTTGATTTTTGCGGTTCCTGTGTTTTGAATATTTTGATAACGGGGAGGAGGTTTTTCTGGAGAGTGGAATGCACGTTACAGAAAGTGGGTAAGTGGGCAGGTGGTTGAGAAGATTTAGGGGAGTCTCTGACATTTGAAAATAAAATCCTATTGTATTTAAATATACACATTTTTTTTTTCTTCAGGATATTACAAGAGCTCTACAACCGAGGTAGACCTCATCATTGTTTCATGCTCTCATTATCCCCACGGTTCTTAATATTTTTGTGTATTGTTAGTGTGTAGTTGTCGAGAGAGGTGGGGCGTCGGTGGTGGTTTCCGACAAGCAACTTCGGCCATGAACATGTGGTTGCCAGAATGGTGTTGTCGGTCTCCACGAAAGCTTGATGTGCAACGGAGTGAAGGAGTTGATCAAATCTCATTGAGACGGAGAATAATAAATCAAATGGGATTGAGACGGAGAATAATAAATCAAATGGGTTAGATAAAAAAGATTAATGTCTTTTACTCATTTTTGAATACCTTAATGGAAATAAAATTATTATTGGATAGCTAAACATTTCATGAACTATTTTGGACACTAGAATACGAATGAAACTTGCCTCAGGATTTCAATGTGATTTTCCGCACGATAAAATAACTCTTAACAGCACTGATAACTTGGGATTAGCCATAGGATTCGGCTTCAGAGGTCGTTCATGCAACTTGATAGTTGGATAATTTAGTCACTGTTCCAAGATGACGAAATCTACCACAGGTCGTCACTTCAAGATTTTGATCTCGTTGAGGATTCGAAGTTACAACCACAACATGCTTGAAAATGCAACTATGTTGCCACATCCAGTGAAATATACAATGAAGCCCTTTCATGGCTTACCTCACCTAACAAAATTTTGATATTCACCAATCATTTCACATTGATTCCTAATGTACAAAATCCTCTCCTAACAATAGAACATTACGTTCTTCACCTTCTCCTTGAGTTCTGGTAATGGGCGTATACTGGTGTCCTCGGAGTTGTTCGGTTCCATGTAGAATCTAGCACGGTAAGCAGCTAAATGAGCATAATAGGCAGGAGGCACTGCATGGAAAAACATAACCCTTGTCAACAGTCTATTGAGTGCAGCTTGATTGTCGGACTGTAGAACCGAAAACACGATAAAATTATCATATTATGAAATCAAGGTACCATACCTATGGAGACTGAACGGGTGCATCTAGCATACCTGGAGGCATATAATAACCACGGGATGTTAGAAAAGTAACAATAATAAAGAACAGAGACAACAAATTGCAAATGATCTTACGTATAACAAAGGTTGTTTGTGAGGGATTGGATGCCATCTGCACTGAAGTTGTTCTCGTCCCAAAGAACATGATAATGGGCAGGGCGACTAGTACCCTGAAAGATATTAACAAAGCAATTACTTTTACAAGGAAGAGTTCTTCTCGTAAGAGTGGCCTCAATTCGAAGAAAGTTCCTTGAAGTAATACCTGTATTCCGGCGTGACTACACAAATAGAAGTCGAAATCAGTAGGATGGCAGATTTTAGAATCCACGACTGTGCCTGCAGAAAGAAGGGATACATACGATCACAACTTAGTAAAATATGAGGCACCTACTATTTCCAAACCAACAAAGCAAGCCTACGAAGATCCATTCAGAGTTATTTAGACTAGGAGATGATTATAACAATATGAAGAAAAATTACCAGGTAAGACATTCCCACTCTTGTCGGTGCTTTTCTTGTCATTGTGATTGTTCGGGAAAAGCCTGGTATGGTTACGTTTTTGTACCACAACAAATGTAACCGGTGGTTGATAGGTCATTTCAAGAGACGCACAGGCCTGCAAGAAGCAAATAATTAGCACGGGAAAAGAGTTGTAACACAAGAACAACCAAGGAAGATGATGCAAACCTTTCTAATCGCATCAAGCTCATATAGTAGAACATGGTAGAATTGCCCGTCGCTGACTCCATCCCTGTGAAGGTCTCAGTATTAGTACCATTGACTAAAGGTTAGCACAAGGGGAAATCTGTTAAATTTTGCTGTCACACAAATACTCAGAATTGGCGTACCTGTAGAATATTATCCTCAAAGGTTTTTGCCCGGTGGCCCTCTTGAATGAAAGCAATAGCTCCCTGAAAAAGGATTAGTCAAGCTTCAGTATCTCTTCTTTTCCTAACCTGATGCAGCACAACGTCATCTACGGGAGGTGATTTCTAACAGGACTAGGAAACCAAACCTGATCATACCACCACTAACTGTACCAAGTTGAGGATCTTGCCATGTTTTGTAGAGATCTTGAATGATTTCTTGTCTATGAGACTGAGCAGAAACTAGACCTGCATATTTTGTGGCTTCTGGCCAATCTTGGGATGCTACAACCTGCATAGGTTGCTCGGTTATAAGTCCACATCGGTTATCCTATTTTGGATAAAGGAATAGACCTTGCTTCCTTAGAACTTTACCATCATGGATAAGACAATATTATTACCGCAGCTATTGATGGGCTCGAATCCTCTCCTTTCTCTGGATGAGTAACATCAGCTCCAAAGATTATGGTGGGCATGTCACTGACCATTGGAATCCTTAAACTCAGTGCATCCAAAAGCACAGTATTTCTCCCACCCATCTACGAGACAAAAGCAGTATGAGGAATCCTAAAAAGACGATCACACATGCTAACACGTAAATTTGAGAAGGGGGTGGGGGGAAGGGAAAGCATTTAACCACACTGACCTTTACATTAATTTTGAGTGACAGATTGGCCAAATATTGTCTGGTCACTTTCAAAACATATTTGGTGAGGCAGCACTGTGAAATCAACCCAAGATCTGTCTCACAAATTCGCTTCAAGTCACCTAGACAAAAATAGAAACATTTTTAGAACACCCTACCTATCATGCAGAGTAGGAAACACATCGCATGACTTGAACAAATAGTGGTCATCCGAACTCCATCATGACTAAAACAAGGCCTAACATACTTAACAGCCTCATCTGAGTTCATTCCGTTGACAGGAATCACAGAACGCCTAAAGGTCAAAGAAGAAAGCATTACCATACAGAGTGCCATTGCTGTCGGGAAGAATGGCAATGAGTAACTCCAATTCTCCACCTTCAAGCTTAGCAGCTGCGCTATTATAGACATGCTTTATGGCCTTCTTTACATGTTCTGGCCTTGCCGTGTGGACAGGGATTACAGGTTCAGGGTTGAACTCCTGTTATCCAAGACCGACGTCAGAAAGTCCACCGACTAAAATTGCGACTCTGGACTGAAATGCTAAATGGAATCAGAAAATTTTACCATGCCGGAGAGTAGGCACATCTGAACCAACTGGCGGCAAAATGCACGAGCAGTGGTATCTTGCACATGCCTTGAGAAGTTGATGCAAGCCCAATGATTTACAATGCCTCCATTGATTACTTTCTAAAACACGACAAATCATCAATTCTTGTTCCATGTAAACGATGGCTTAACCACGAAAACCAATACTGACATATACACATACCTTGTTTATCATATTCCATTGGCCCAACTGAGGCAAGTGGTGTTTTACTTTTCCTGTATCATGGTACTTGAGCTGTCACAAAGAGCACAGAATTTTAATAAATTTATTGATTCTGGTCATATTATCAAATGATACAAAGAAGGGCAGGGTATTACCCAAGGAGAAGGAAGAACACGAGCTTCAACTGTGGCAAGCTTATCATCTATGGTGATACCAAACTCCTTAACAAGGGGATCTTGATCATACGCATTCTGGCGCACTGTCTGATAAGCGCAAGAAGCAGGAGTTAGAAGGCTCATTTATATGTTTCTTACAGCAACATGGGAACTGCTGCTCTTGAGATATGTTATATAGCTAATAAGAAGTGGAAAGTCATAGTTGGAACCCTAGTGAAGCGCTGAAGGGACATCTTTTAAACTGTCGAGCGTTCACAAATCTACTCAGGAAAAAATGTAACTTGGCCAACCTGCAAAATTTCCACTTCTTGTTGAGATGGTCGCTTGCATGTAACCCTTAGCAATGATGTTATCTGCTTTTCATCCAATCTTCGAGTACATCTTTGGCCTTCAACAATCTTGCAAGCCTTAAATGAATTTCCAGCAGAATAAGAGAAGAGGCTTTCAAAATAAGATACAACAGAAACAAGACCACAAAAAGCCTATTGCCTCGATGCACATGTGGTAAGATGAATATGACGACCTATTTGTATTCCATTTCATTTAGATTCAAAAGTGTTGCATTTTTAATGAACAAATATGTCATTCCGTCAGCAAAGAATTAGGACCAAACTGCTTATGTGATTACCCGTTGTCCCCACAACTAAGGGTGAATCGTGCTCCTATCTGAATCTTTACATGTTCCCATTGTTCTTGTTTACAGGAACTAACATACTCTTTTACCACTAAAAAGCTTGCACTATCTATAACGCGAATAGGTAAAGCCACGGAAAATAATTAATTCATACCTCCATGGGCAAATAATTCACTTTCTTTTGATTTCCAACAAGGAGGCAAGGAAGATGAGAATGCCGAATAGTGAATCCATACATCTCTTGAAAGTAATCAATAACTGATTTCATGTTCATATGCTCATCTACAGGGAAACTGTCCATAAAATGCACATAAGTCACGAGGATACAAATAATGCAACAAATACAAAAGCATAACAGGAAAGAGTGAACTTACATCAGCTCCCTTGTTGGCTGAGATGACAATCCTGATATCCGATACTTCCTTTGTGTGTTTCCCCTATGAGTAACTTCCACTTTGACACCCCTAAGAGCTTTCTTAACCTGTTTAGGTTAGACAAAACCATTTGAGGCTAATTATTCACACTCGTTAAATCCCTTTAAGACAAGCACACAATGCTAGGGAACAAGAGTTGCATCTACGTAGACTCCAGTTTTTAAAAATTAAAGTTCACAGGATTTGAAACACCCTAGATGATTCACAGAACACAAATTCATCACACAGCTAGATGACTGAACGCAATGTTCTAGATCACATTATGAAGAAAAGCAAACTATTAGATGGTTGATTCATAATATCAGAAAGAAAAGGCAATTCAGACACATCAACAGCATACCTTAACACAATCTGCATCTGATATTGGCCGTGTTCGAATATCCTTTCCCAAAAATTGTGCCACAAACTCAATGACTGGTAGTGGTTCAATGAAAGCACTTGAAGCCATATCTAATCGAGATAAACAACAACAACAAGCTTAACACTCATCAAGGCAATAATCGAAACAATTTTAATTGAAGAAATAAAAAATGAAAGGATCACTTACCAATATTCAGGGATAATCCCATCTGAGTAGGTCTAACACTCTGGTAGAAACCACGCCATGCATGCAAACCACCACCAAGCTGTTGATTCCTTTGAACGTTGGGATTGTAAAACAACCTTCCAAACGCCATATACCTGCAGTTCGGCACATTACACTAACTTAGATAGTCAGGATCAAAGTGGCATATGCTCAACAAATAATACCAAGAGAATGGCATAGTACACACACCTTCTTGCTGCAACTTCCTTCAACACAATGTCGATGACCGTGAGCACTTCATGTGGAGTGCCAACTTGCTTCCCGGAAAGAAGCTCATTTAATTGTTGCACATTGATTAGACCAACAAATTTTACGGTCACTTTGAAGTGAAGTTCCCTACAATAGAAATTACTTGCTGATGGAAATTTTTATAATTAAAATGTAAATATTTAAGCTCAATTCAAACAGCCAGCTGATTGAAGCCAATGTACTATGCAGGCAATTAATAGAAAAGCTTTTGTACCTCATCGTATCAAGTCCTTCTTGTTCATGGAACACTGTCACGGCGAATTCTCTAGACGTAAAGGGAAGCAAACCAGCAGTATAGAGATTTCTTTTTCCATCATAGACTGGGAGCCGTGACCCCAAGTCTGTTTCTCTGTAGACTCTTATCAACTGTGCCATTATAGCCCTGTTGAGCTTAGTGGAAATAACTTCTGGGGATACATTAACCTGAAATCACAAGTGAATACTCAGATAAATATATCAATAGCATAAATCTAGTCCACCTATTCCAATTGAATCAGGCAAACAAGGGCAATGAAGAACTTACATCGTAATGGCACAACTCTGATTTAGATATTTGAGCAAGGAAATGATTAGCCTTGACTATGCATTTCGCGCCTGTTTGCCCATAACCTGGGCGTTGCGGCAACTGAATGCTCGCACTCGAGGAAGGATGCTGCCCATGCAATTCATCTTTTGGAAGCTCCAACTCTTCCGTCGCAACACCTTTCCCTCTTCTCCTTCCCTTATTTCTAACAACAGTATTCCACGTATCGTCCATTCTTTGAACAGGTTTCTTGGAAATTCTATGCTTCTGCTCAGAGGCTCTCTTGTGTCTGTGTGGCATTTCTGTTAAATACAAACAGCCTCTGAGAAATCAAAGTCCAACCAATGAATTCAAAAGAAATTTTTTCAGAGAGCTCTTTTCAATCAACTTTTTCAGATTAGGGAAAAAAGCAAAGGATACAGCAAACTTTATGAAACCCTTACTTGAGAAGTAATATTGCGTCATATAACGATAAAATTCTATAGTATGTAGGCACTACTTAACTTAATAGGTCAACTGAACAACAGTTCCTTTCCCAAGAGGTAAGTTAATAAGAAATGGATAGAGCTTTTAGCAAGGTGACACACTGTTCACATGATAAGGGCTCAAGCAAATGGCACTTGGAAAGAGGATGCAAAACGATATTGTGAGACAAAAAACGTGAAACCCAGCTCTAAACTATGCTATGAGTGCATAAAGGGTGATGTTCAAACCAAAGAAAAGTGGGAACCATGAATATATGAAACTTTCATCTGGTGTGGCCAAGGTTAGCATGAGCGTGGGGAGCCAAAGGTGAAGTGGAAAAGGATAAAGAGAAACAGTAGAAAAATTCTCATGAGGTGAATTTTTTTAACCATGTTAGACAACCACATGCAAACACAAGGAATACAAAGATATCCACAGGGCAAAGGCTGAAGGGAAATAGACTGCATCCTTCTAATTGGAAGCAGACCGCACATAGAAAAGAGTCCATCAATGGGTAATTAAATGTAAAACCCAATTCATCAACACCAGACAATCTACTCACATTATCAACTGTATGATAACTACCTGAAACCGGAACTAACTCGACACAGAAGGCGTATAACTATCGTGACAGAAAAACGACCTATTCACATTAGAATTGCATAACTGGCATTAACTGGCTAACCAAGTGCGCCTAAACGAAATTCTCTAAATCAAGAACTTAAGCAAACATAGGAGAGCAATAAGTTTGTACCACCCCAATGAACGGTCAACTTGCAGCACAAGGAACATGCGACTTGGTAGCTTGAAAACAACAAACTAGGGAGACATCAAAGATCCAAACAGCAACCAGTCCTTCACAGGTCATTATAAATGAACTGTGTATGATATGAAATACAAAGGATCCCATCAAAGAGAAAGACAGATGACTGAACCAACGACAAACATATGAAGAACTGAAAAAACAATAACAAAGACAAAACCCAAGACAAAGACAAGTGCCTCAAAACATACAAAACTGTATATTTTTACTCACTTCTAAGCAATCACTGTCAGCTCAAATCTTCTTCCTTGGATCCAAATCGGATACCCATGACAAAAAATCCAAGAAAAAATGACAGAGTGATTGAGATGTGACTTTATAGGGATTATCATCATCATTCCCCTTCATTCTCAAAACCAAGAAGAAACCTTGAAACTTAAATCAAAATGAAAAGCAAGGTGGTCCATGAAGTGGGCACGGGTGGAGTCTTTGGACATGCAATTTTTTTGCAGAAAGCCAGCTGCTTTGTATGTTTGCAGGCACACCTTTTCCAGCAACATAAAGGAGAAGCCTTGCTTTAACACATCCCAACGCTTATCTATAAAATAATGTGACATAACAGAAGCAGACAATACAGCAAATAGGGGGAGAATATGCAGTGCTCCCAAAAATAAGCTGAGACTGTAGTGTAGTGAGATTAATGGGTACTCCAGCAACAATAACTGAGAAAGAAGAAGAAAGAAGATAATAATAAATGAAAAAGAACTTCTTCTTGGGTCAAATTCCTTTCTATCTTTTTCTTTTGAAAGTACACTGTCCTCTAATAACCAGACACAATGCATATGCTACAAAGCTATGGTGGCTGCAGATGTCAGCTGTACCCAGAAAAGTAAAGAGAAAAGCATACCAACTTAATAATGCATCTTCTTTTCTCTCTTTGCAGGAATCATGTGGCTGATGATGGTGGCATGATGTGTAATAATCTTTCCCACCCATCTGGGTTTCTTGAGTAATTAGCCTGGTCATTACTGTTTAGACTGTTATCCCCCTTCTCATGGCCTAAACCCTACAACACAGCCGCCGCCCTCGCTCGTCCCCACCCTTTTCGACCTCTTTCCCATCCCATTCGTCCGGCGAATGTGACTCATACCACAACCCCAGATGGAAAGCGGAGTTCGACGGTTTTCTCACATTAAATCTCAGACCCGCTTCCTAACTCCATGGAAGGTTTATTGTGGTGTCTTTTTTGTCACTCTTATTTATCCCTCTCGTCCTATCCCTTTCTTCACCTCACCGTCTTGGGATGGGTTTTGGGTTCATTCGAGATAAACAAGGACATAGAGAGACAAAAACGCTGAAGGATCTTTTTGGGATCTGTTGGTGTGACCTCTCAACTGTTTTTCTGGTCATGATTTGGGTAGGGATCATGACTGAGAATGATGCCATAAAATGATATACTATGAGGTAAACCCTGTTGCTACTACCAGGACTTAAATTTAACTTCAACATTCCCAACTTCCTGGCTTCATCAATTTGCAAGCAAGGCCCTAAATTTTACTAGTGGAGAAAGGATTCCGCACTTTAAAATGAAATTGCCAGTGTTACTGTTAGTATGTAGCACTAACGGTGGAGCATCTACTACAGAAAATGGAGTCAGATACATAGCATTTGTAATTTGAAAATAAGAAAGTATATGACCAATTTGGTCCAAAAATTAAAAGATTTAAGAAAGAGTGACCCAAGGACCACGGCCAGCATGTTTTACATAACAAATGGGATGGCAAATCGCTTATGGAGAAAAGAAAAAGGATAAGGGGGAGCGAGAATAACGCCAAAAATACAACGTAGTTTTCACGATTATTGTGTGTTTAGTGCACAGAAACAACATAGGTCCAGTATTTATACTTTAGGGGAATCAACAAAAGAACACGAATAACATTCCTCATACTCATGCATGTGTCACAAAAAACCTGATAACTATGTCCTAAACAAGTATTGTTCACAACTATAAAGGGTCATGCATGTGTCACAAAAAACCTGATAACTATGTCCTAAACAAGTATTGTTCACAACTATAAAGGGTAGACTTGATTAAAAGATAACGCAGGTGAAGTGTCCCAACAGCTTTGTCGCTTGCATCGCATAAGATTTCGTCAACAAACCAACCACTTAGCCTGACTCCCATCATCGGTTAACAGGCTTAAATAATTTGAAAATACAAAAAAACGATCAAAAGAATCTTTAGATCACCTTAAAACACTTTATAAAGGTAAAAACTAAATAAAAACACGCATTGTTTGTAACGGTAAAAGCACGGAGAAAACTTCATAGTTATGATTGTATAGTAGGCATCTTGCATTATAGATATAGCACCATAGAAGCTAATAAAAACAAAAATGAAATTATTGATACTGTGCAAAAGAGTCATTGAGTGAACCTCACAATGGACTAGAGTATCGAGGAACCAACATAACAAAAGTTATGGGACAGAGTGTCGAGGAATCAATTTTATAAAAAAACGAACTGATGATAAAAAATCAATTAATGTATACAAAGATCTATTTGGGACATGAAGTGTGTAGAAACAGACCCATCTCATAAGGTTATATATATAAGGTTCACATAAATAAACACATTGTTAATAGAGGATATCATTGTAATCTACCATATCTGATCATAGAAAAGCTCATGGAGTGAATTATAATCTACCATAGCTAATCATAGAAAAGGAAAAGTGAATCCGGGATATCATTCAGATCCAAGTACACCCCTTAGCTCTGGGATGTGTGAGATGGTGAGTGGGCCTAGAGGTGTCTAATGGATGTGCCACGCGCCCACAGGTTGTGAAGGGCCAAACAGAAGCCCAAAACAATGGCACTGGATGGGACAAGAGAAGCTCGGCCCAGTTGTTTGCAAAACACATGTTTGAGTGTGTATTCAAGGGACAATGAACCATTAAAAAACTCAGCTGTGAATCGTAAAATACTCAGTTGTTTGCATCTAATTTACTGTGGCCCTTGGCCAAATTGATCAGGGAGACCTTGGCTTAACTAATCGGGCTGCACGTAAAATAATCAAAGACAACTTCATTATTCTCCCATGAACTTATCTTCCTTCCTGCTCAACCAAATCGATGCTACCTTTCGTGTGTACTATCTTTGGTTTCATATGGACCACTGTTTTTATTTGTACAAACATTGTCATTGGTTCCCTGAGCTTCATGGGTGTAATGTCTGTATTCTTTAGTGCAGTGCCTAATAATCTATCATCATACTGCACAGCCCTCGCCGTCATTTCATCGTCGTTGACAACTATCATGCTTCACAATACGTTCACGGTAGAAGACTAGACTTTGTCAAGCACAAAGAGTGCACCTCGCATGCATAACAGTGCGCTGAAGAACATGTAACTTGTAGAAACCCATCAATTATCGGAAACAGTGCGTCCTGCCACAAGAAGAGTGCGCCTCTCTTAGGAGATAATCGTTGACCTATTCAATGTGAACGTTATGCCTTGTACAACAAAGACAATGCGATTTTATTGCGTCTAACATCACAGCCCCCTTCACTATCTCTGTTATGGAAATCAAAACTCAAATTTGATGCCACAAACAACCACCCGGGATGGCAGCAACGCGGAGAGTTTATGACGACGTCGATGGATCCAATAAACTCAACATCGTCGTTGTACCAAAGCTTAAATTTCAATGACGACGCATGAGAGAAATAATTTTTTTTTTATGAAGATGAATGAGAGAAAATGGATCGAAAAGAAAGAATTAATCGTATAAATATGTGTTTGATCGACTGTTTTCAATGGATCGAAATGCAAAGGGAAAGAATAATTGTGATTGATTGTGTACAATCGGCTACAAAAAGCAAGGTGAATAATTTTGAACAAATACAAAATGGAAGGTGAAATATTATGTTAGGATAAAAAGGACAACATTCTTTTTTGTTTTTTGAAAAAAAAAACCAAAAGATAAATTTTGAAATTGGGTGACTCATTGATAAATAAATTTCAAAAACTAACTAATTTTCACTTGTTATATTGTGTGTCATATTTGACACAAGAAATAACAAAGCTATTTTTTACATATTCATCATTTTATATATATACTCTTAACATTAAGAAATATAAAAATTCAACATAATTATATAGTACTTCCATCATCATTCTTCTTATGATAATGCTAAACTATAAGAGTATTATAACACCGTTGGAATAACATCATCAAATTATAACAAACCTACACTATTTATCATCAAGTTCTAACTATGATTATGACAAAATAACATGAACTATGGAGATGCTAAGCTGGGTTAAACTAGAGTCAATATCAAGCTATCCCTTTTAACATCTTGATTTCGAAAATAAATAATCCTACCCCATTTCATCGGTAACTTATTCCTCATTAAAGATCCTTATCCTTTCTCATTTCTCATTCCCAAGGTTTGGTATTGGACTAATCTTTATCCCCAGGGCATTTTTCGCCCACAACATGATTACCTCACACATATCGAGTCCCTGTCCATCCCCACCGTCATCATCACCCCAAAAACTCATCATCATGTTCACATATTCTGCACCTCCCCAAATCAGGCTGCCTCAATCTCACCTCCCCACTTCTGTTGGAATGTTGCATTCAATATCCCCTTCCCCCACCATCGAAAAAACCCTGAGATCCGTAATTCTTGATTTAATTTTTCTTTTAATTTTAATTTTTAATCATATAGTATTTTTTTTAAGTATTTTAATTTTTTTAATTATATATTATTTAATAAATATTATTGTTGTAAACAGTTTAAAACATACCAAAATCACAAAAGATTGCAAAAAAAATTTGCAACGAAACAAGAAAGTTTAAGAATATAAAAACAAGCAAAAGAACTGTGCTCATAGTAAGAATCTAATCGGACTTGAAATTATTATTTTCAAAACAAGAATATTTTCATCATAAAAAATTTATGAATTATTTGCCTTGCCTATATCAACTCATGCCTCGAGCAATCTATCACTTCCTCGTCTCAAATTAATTAAAATATTTTTTATAAAAAAATATCAAATTAATCTTATTTATTATAATTTCTCATAAAACTCTTACAATAAACATCATTATTATAAAAAAAATCTCTTACTAATATAAATTATAAAAACAAATCTAAATATTTTGATTAATTTGAGAATCATTTATTGTTCCTACGGATTCAAAATCCTATAACAAACCAACCACACAACTCAAGACTCGAACACAATCCTGCTACACGCACGAGAAAGATCATTGCACTTAATTCTCTCCTCTTCCTTTTTTCGCAATTCAAAAAGCAAAAAGAAGAAAACACTGGAAAACAAAACAAAACGCCAAAACAAGCAATCATGACAAAGAGAGAAAACACACAAAACCAAACCTTCTCTTTCTTCTTCAACGTCTGCTTCTCTCCCTCTCTCTGCGTGTGTTGCGTGTGCTTGTTTGTTCACAAGCTATGACGCTAACCTCACCCTGCCCCCCACCACACCACACCACTCTCCTCTCTTTTTCCTTTTCGTGTAAATTTGCAGAACTCTCTATCCACTCTGTCTCGAACTCTGAAATCGCAATTCAAATTGATGAAAACAGACATTTATTGACTAGATCAGAGATTATCAGCGAGCAAGGAATCGACAAGTTGTTGAATCGAAAGCAGATGAGATGAAGGAGATGAAGCAATTAATGGTGAGGGAGTTGACATTGGAAATAGGAATTCAGAATACTACTCTACTCGAGTATAGTACTGTGACATTGTCTGTGTTTTTTTGCAGTATGAAAATTCACGGACTGGTCTCGAAACCCTAGCCGCTCATCTAATACCTATTACTCGTTGATAGGAACAGAACAGACACAGCTAGCGCACTTGAGTGCTGTAATGCCGTGACGAAACAAAACATCAAAACATCGCCACAAACTCAAAATCAAAACAACAAAAACTGAAAAATGCTAAAATCGAAATCGATATCGAAAAAACGAAAACAAAAAAAAAACAGAAACAGAATGAAGAAGCTCGAGATCGGCTTCCACGATGATCTCAGTAATGGAACTGAAAATAAGAAGTTACCTGACGAAACCGATGAAGAGTGAATTGTGTTATCAGTTCACAGTGAGCATGTGAGAAATGCTTTTTGAATCAGAGAGTGTACCGTTTCCTTTGCTTTTATAAACAGAGGAAAAATACTGCTGTGATTCTGCTTTTATCATGTTTTTTTCTTCTTCTTCTTTTTCTAGTGTTGTTGTTTCTTTTAAGGAGCAGAAACGGACAAGAGCTTCGCAGTCCTTTGATAAAGCGACTTTAATCGATGAGGTGAAGGGAAAAAAGAGATGGAGAGTGCTTTTCAGTGTTGGTCATGGGCTATGGGCAGCATGGCGTGCGATGGATATGTTTGATGCAACATCAACATTGAATAAACTTGGATTTAAAAATCGAGCACGATCATAAAAATTGTAAAGAAACAGAGATGGTGGAAACAAAGTACCGATCCAATATCCAAAGAGGATTGGTTGAACGCTTGGATTAAAAAAAAACGCTGAAACTTATTTTATTTTTCGCAGCCTTATCTCTATTTAAATTAATCTAAGATTAATGGCACTAAAGCAAGCAAATCAATCAAGCTAGAAAAAATCAAGAGTGGAGGGGTGGAGAGAAAAAGATTCTCAGACGTGGGATTACCTTTTGAGATGGTAGTAAAAATCAGTTGTTGGGTGCAGTGGAAGAAGTGCGTTTCCGAGCTGTTCCTCTCAGTGATCCTCGTTTCCTATCTGTACTTTGCTTCAGTGCGTTCTGTGTTGATACTTGATAAAATAATTTTTAAGTGATCAAGTTGCAAAATGGGATGGCGATTTTTGGTCTGAAATGAAACGCCGGCGGCGGTGGCGGTGGTGGTGGTGGAGGAGGAGAAGAGAAGGAGTGGGGTGGCGTGGGGACCAAGTGTGGGGTGGGGGGGTGTGTGGGGTTTTCCGGTTTTCCCAGGGGAAGGGAAGGGAAGGGAATGTCTGCGATTGTGAAAAAGGGTGTTTTCTTTGTTGGGACGTGTGTTTGAGATAGTGAACTCGGCTCTGCTTTTATATTTGTGTGTATGTGTTGGTTCGTCTACTAGGACAGTAGTGTTCATAGCGAAATGCAGTTTAACAAGGAAAACATAAAAAATTGATTAAATTGAATGTTTGATATTACTATTAAAAAATAGAGAAAAAATCATTATTAAAAATATAAAATCATTAACAAAAAATAAAATGATTTTGTATAAAAATTCTTGAATATTAGATTTCTATGATAAAATAAGAAACACAAACAAGAAATCATTGTTTTAATCTTTTATTTATCGTCTTTGTTTCATCTGATAATAAAAAAAATAACAAAAAAGATACAAATTACTTTGTTTCATCAATAAATAAATAAAATAAAGAATAAATATATTACCAAACTGGCCATTACAAATCATGACTGATCTTATTGAGAATAATTCATCCATACGTTAGGACGAAAGTATAATAAACATATGTAGGACAAATTTCAAATAAATGACCTATATTTCACTTGAAAAAGCAAACATGTGCTTTAAAACAAGATTTCCTGTGCATTCGACACCAACATGATCACACACAATAAAAACAATAAAAATATATCCAAAAGATAGACTGATTGTCAATTTATCCTTTATATCAAAGAAAAATTACCTTACGATATCACCTAACAAAGAGAGTTATCACTAAATATCATCCCTCTTAATACCCCATAACATTTTTTTTAAAAAAAATAATATCCTACTTTCCTAATTCACATCTCCTCTTGCTTTTCTTTTTTTCTTAACAAATCTTGATTGCTTATTTGCTTGCAAACAATTAAATTCTTCTCATTTTTTAGTGTGTTGATGTTCTTTTATTCTAATTCTACATATTCAAAGTTCATGGTCTTTTTCCTCACCATAAAAAATAACATAGTCTCACATCTTCGTGTTCGAACAATTTTTTCTATTATTTATCATGTTTATTGCCGTCCTCATCCTCGTCTTTAGTTCGTCGTCGTTCTCGTCTTTATTTCTCCTCGTCGTTGATTCGTCGTCTAATCCTCATCGTTGGCAATTCATTCTTGTCGTTAGTTCGTCATCGTTAGTTCGTCGTCAACTAATCAACGTTGATTCGTCGTTGTTGTCCTCGTTAGTTCGTTATTTAGTAATTGATGTTAGTTCGCCGTTTTCGTCCTTATTAGTTCGTCGACATCGTCGTTAATTCTTCTTCTTCATCATTATCGTCAATTCCTCGTGGTCAGTTCGTCGTTCTCATCGTTGGTTCGTCGTCGTTGGATTTAAAAATAATTGATTTTAGAAAATTGAATTTTGGATTGAATAATTATATTTGGAAAAAAGATTTCTTAACTGATTACGAGATAGCTAATGGGAATGAAATAGTAGTGGGATAATTTTTTATGTAATTAAAATTGCATAGAGATATCTATCAAAAATTTTCCCTTATATCAATTACACCAAGATAAAGTTAATTAAAAATTAGGAAAAATTCCTAAAAACTACAAAGAAAAAATTCGATCAATATAATCCAGAAAAATAATTTTCATCCCGTATATATTTCAGTTATCTAAACCCATGACTAGGAACCAAAGCCACACTCAAAAGAATCAAAATCAAATTCCAAATCGAATCCAATTCAATTAAAATCTTCCATCAACAAATCCAAATCCAAATCTACTCTCGAATTCAACTAAACTCAGAAAAACGCAAACAATTGTTCTTTTATTTGAGTGGGCGAACTTAACAAAACCATTATTCTTGATTCTCGAAATCTATAACATAACAATTGTCATGAGGCATGCTTTATAGCCAAAGTTCTACAATGAAGTAATTTATACATGCGTTTTCAACTCAGACGCACTGTATGTTAACAAAAGCGCACTGTTCGAATGAAATAGTCGGATGTGTTAACAAACAGTGCACATGCTTTTTTTGCTTTTTTTTTAAAAAAAATTATACAATTACATAAATCAAAATCTATTACATGATAATCATTAAAATTGAAAAAAAAAAATGAACTGACGCACTGGAAACAGGGATAGTTCAAAAATGAGAACATTGCGTCACTTCAAACTGAAACAGTGTGTCAATTCTAAAATTTGTGGTCTATATCATTCGATTTGTGGTGTTAATGACTGGATTTATGGTGCATCCAATTATTCGAATTATATTTAAGGGAGATTGAAGTTTGGATGGAAGGTTTTGGGGTTGGAAAACAAAATTAATAAGAAAAAAAAAACGTTAAATCAAAGAACGGGTCCATGGAGAATCTTTAGAGCACGTGGAGATTTGGATCATTTTTAGGGTTGTATAATGTTACGATCGTTATTTATAGAACTTGTTTGTTGATGAAGAATGAAAATGATGAGATGAAGTTGTGAGGGGAGAGATTTGAAGTGAGGAATTTGGGGTTGGAATTTGAAGAAGGCGAGCGATAGTGGTGACAATGACAACGACGGAAGGGATTGTGGAAAGGACAATGGCTGCGGCACGGCATGGATGATGTTGGTGGCGGTTGAGAGGCAAGGGTGTTGTTGGACGAGGGGTATTGTATGTTTGGGAGATTTTTTTTCGAGTAATAACTTTTGAAAAAAACTATATCCTAAGAGAATTTTCTGTAAAAATTATTTTTGTTACAGGGAAAATTCAAAAGAGAAAATCAAATAACCTTTTTTTAGTTACTCAATACTTCGCTGCAGTTAAAAAAGAAGAAGTAGGAGAACATCTTGTAATTGTGGTATTTTGTCACTGGCTAAAAAATAATGAACACAACACTCAACCAAAACAAACCTCACATAAATTTGATGTGGTAATTTCTTTTTTTTTTTTCTTTTTTTTCCAAGCTGTAATAACCCTTTGTTATTAATTGTATAATTTTTTTCTTCAACCATAGTAGAGAATTGATTTAAGCATATTACGTTTTGATTAAATAATAGTGATAAAAGTTAGCAATCTAAGTGAAGATTTTTAAACTTCTTTTTGTTTATCCACAAAAGGTTAATGAGGTAGTTAACTTATTTTTTAAAATTATTTGAGTTATTTTTCAGTTACATTCATGTTTGTATCCAATACATAACATAACATAGAGAGCCTTAAATTTTCATGTTTTAAAATCAAGATAGGTTTCTTGTCTTTTGTGTGAAACATAAGTCATTTTTGTGAAATTTACCTATGCATATATATATATAGGATTTGTTGGACCGATTTAAAAATAAATATGTTGATTGATTTTATACCATAAAAGAAAATATTTTTGAGAAGATTTCGTAATATTGATTCTATGAAAAAGAATCTTTCAAAAAGAATCTTTTCTCTTATGATATAAAATCAATTATGTTGGTTATTTTAAATTAACCACATATGTTCATATATATATATATATCATCATGAGGTTTAATTGATTTGGAACAAGAATCCCAAAGATTCAGTAAGCTCCGGTTATCCAATTTATCGAACTTATGCTTTGGTTAGAATATATACAATTCAATAACCTTTTTAATTCAACTTATGATCGGTCTTTACCATGTGTAGTCTTCGGTTCATGAATCTAGTTGATGCATGTTTATGTTTACGAGTTTAATGTGCATGAATGAAGTGATTGATGTAAAGACTTCACCCAAAAACCAATTATCTGAATGCATGTACTTTGACGAAGGCAAACAAGAGAAAATGTCAGTTTTGTGAAAGGATTTCATCGTTCCGGTATAAAAATGAATTCATGCCATATCATGATATATTTATATTTAGTTAAAATTTAATGATTAAAATTAATTTAAAAATCTTAAATTTTTTTATTGATTTTGTTTTAACTAACCATATACAAATGTCATCCTCCAAACCCATTTCACTGACCTGAACAATAAATTTCACGATTATACTTACCACTAACATTAATTACACGTAAGGCTATCCGAATTAAATGATGCAATTCATAAAACACAATCCCACGTTCAGGGCTACCAAACGTAACATTCATTTGAGGGGGATCGAAAACAATTAAAGGAAGCTTGATAGGGCGCTGTCGTCTTTTGAGGATGTTGTGTCCCATTCTTTTTTACAATTACGTTCTTTTCTCTGCACGCTGACAGCGACGTTTCCTCCTATGCTAAATGCTTCTCTTTTGGCTTCCATGCGGGTGTGCTGTGGAAATATCTCGATTTTGCCCCTCGTCGATGGATACTCCTTCCCACCACGCTGGCCAGGCAAAGTCCAGTATATTTATTATACACTGGTTTGGATCCTCTTATGAAAAATTGGGATCGGGAAATTGTTCTTCATCTTAGTCATCAGTGTTCATGGTTAACGTAGAAAGGATCGACTTCAAAAGAATCAAAACATGGGCTATTGTTTAGATGAAGACTTCATCGTTGCAGTCATTTTTTTCCAACACATCTTTGTTTACTTTTTGACACGATGAGATCCTGCTTCTTGATTTGTGTCCCTATAAACAATGACGAATTATTAGGGAAAAAAAAAGGGGATTAAATGTGGTCGTAGTAACGATGATGAGGAATGAACTATATGATCACATCGAATATTAAGAAAAATCTGACGGGTTCACCACCACCATAAAATGGTTTGATATTTAGGAGGTTTTGATCCCCTGACCTCTTCACATATTGAAGGAATTAGGCTGAGTTGTTATCATGTGGCATGAGGTGGTCCTCCGAAAATATTAAGTACTTTTATCGCCCAGAATGGAGATAAAAGTGTATATATATATAAACTCCATCACATCATGTTCCAAAGCGCTTTGGGTGTCCGGTATAACTAAGAGCATTGATCCATGTCAAGGATCTAAGCCTACATGAAAACATGTCCGTCATCGGAAAGAAGATCTCGTCACTTCACAGTGTCCAGCTTTAGGACCACCCTTACACAGCGCATACTACACCCTACTTATCACTCCCAGGGAAAAAAGAGGCATACATACACTTCATCACAAGATATCCATCTCAGCTACATCATGTATCTATGTATACATTGCAGAACAGGATCTGGTGCATTCGCTTCTTCGTTAAAGGCTCTCTGATTCCTCTCCCAACATATCTCATAGATCATAGCATTTAGGCATCTTTACGTGTTTTTGATCGACTTCGACTTGCCTCTTGTTATGTTAGCAAACCACATCATCCATTCATTTCATGATCGAGCTCGACTTCGCATCTTCAATTTGTTCAGCACCCCTTGAACAATAACCTGTGAGAAAGAACAAGAAAAAAAATAAAATGATCACGGTTCTCCTCATGTGCTCTGCATAATTCACATCGATCATCATAAAGAATGCCAACTTTCACCAACCATTGTTTGAATCGAAGCTTGTTTTTATGGACTAGCCAAGTGATGAATGAATGTCTAGGGAGACCAGCATGATCCCATATAAATTATCCTCCCCAGCAACCTTGATCCCCAAGATATCCACCATTTCATCCATTGTTCTAGGAAGTGTCTCTCAGGAATAAGAACGTGCAGCTGGAACCCCAACTTCCCAAATACTCGAGCCCTTAGATATAATAATCATTAACCCATTTTATCCAAATCGTTGTTTCTCACGTTTCATAACCCAAAAACGATTCATCCTTCAAAATTTTTCTTTCTATTGTTTTCTTTCCTTCCTCATAAGAACTTATAAGCATGACAAAGAAAAGAAAATTGATCAAAATGAAACTCACAAGTAAGTAGGGTATTATAAAATTGTACAGTTAAATATAATTCAACCTATTCTTATCGAAAATTCCTTCCGGTCAAAGCCCCCTCCAGATTTTGGTCCAAATTACCCTCCAACCCACACTCCTCTATTTCATTCCCAGGCCCTGGTCATCTCTCTTTCATTTTTTCTTTCTGTAATTATTTTTTTCATTTCAAATTAATTGAAATATTTTTTTATTATGTTAAAAAAAGATTAATGCAACATTAATCAACAATTATTGCGATCTTTTTTAACTATTGGATCAATTAGATGTGAATTTTTTTTTTAATTCTTTGATCCAATGGTTACAAAGGAGGTCGTAGTAGATTATTGACTAATGTTGTATTATATTTTTTTTTCGTCAGTCCTTTTAATATAAATGAAATATTTTTTGAAAATTTCTTTTATACAAATATACAAACTATCATAACGTCTTTATTTTAAATCACATTAACATATCTCAATTTCCACTATTATTTTTTTTTTCATTCCTATCTCACACACTCATAATAGTAAAAATATATTGGAATTATCTACTCTCTTTGTCCCTCAAATTTCGCAATGACAGGCATTTTGAAGTTTAATTTAGGACAATCGAATATCATTTTGTATAAAATAATTATGAAACACTAATGATATACTCTTTTCGTCCTGCGAAAATTACACGTTTTAATTTGAATCAAAAATTTATACTTGTGTTGAATATATATTAAATAATATTAAAAATATGATTTATTGTAGCAACCGTGAAAAGAGTTAATAAGTATAATGTACCAGATTTGATGTTATTCCATATCAAATTAAAAAATATTATAATTTTTATGAAAAATTGAAATAAGACAAGTGTTGTAATCTTCATTAGACGAAGGGAGTATTAAGTTATGAATTTTAATCATGAATCAAAAAAATAATTTTCTGAAATCGTTAACAATAAGAATAAAATATTTTGAGATTTGTGTTGTTGAAAAAATTATAAAACGAAAATAATATATAATTCAATATACATAAATTTTTGTATTAGGTTGGGAGAGATTCATATTTTTAGTGAACGTGATTTTCATTTCATAAGCTACACAAGAATGTTTACTTTTAAAATTGTTGCTTTAAATTAATTATTCTTTAAATTTTTGTTATTTTATGCAATGTAACAATTAAATTGATGCATTGAAAAAAAAAAAAAATTTAAAGCATAATTAATGCAATGCAACAATTAAATTGAGTTCAATGGTAAAAAAAAAAAAACAATTAAATTGAGTTAAAACTAGGTGATGAAAAAGGGCATCATGGGAAAAAACAAGGGAAAAGTTTAAAGGGGTTGTTGACTGGAAAGGGTGAAAACCATAACTCATTCTTATCTACCCAAACTAAACAAAACTAGCACCATTCTTCCCGGAACGCACAAAAAACGGTGTGAAGCTGCGCATAGCGCCACCCATCGCCGTCGTCGCGCCACCGAGAAAGCTCGGCCTCGTCAAACGCCGCAATTCCTCTTTGGTACATCTCCGAATCCCCAATTTTGTCCCTCCATTTTTATCCAACTATGATTATCTGAATCCGCACTTGAACACATTCAATTGGGGTTCATTTTCATCGGCAGCGATGATTTTCACCGCTCCTTGATTCCTTGTCTTATGTGATTTGAGGTCACGTCAACGGGATAGCGGGAGGTTTGGTTTAGGGTTTCTGTTAGCTTGTCGTTGGTGTTGTGGTCTCGTGGTGAGTGGTTGTGGTCAAAATGTACTCAGGTGGGGGTGATGATGAATACATGTTGGTATCGGCGTTAGGATTATGAATTGTGGATGGTTGTGATGAAATTAGATTGAGAGTGCGATTCATGTCGAATATTTTACCTAGTAGTAGAGTGATCAGGTGTTATAAACAACTCTTCTCCCAAGCTTGAGGTTAGAGGTTTGAGACCTTGATGACATCAGGAAACAATGTTTCTACATATAATGTCGCATGCATAACCCTGCCTTACGGGGGTGCCCCTTGGAAATTATAACTCAGCTTCTTGGATTGTGAAGCTTCCTATGATTTGTAGACCTGTATGAAGTGGTGTATGCATGTTGTGGCTTTACTGATTCTGAAGTTTGCTTCTGATTCTGCAACTGATAATTTTCATCATGGCTTGATTTTGATGTAACGTTTCTGTGATTTAACTATTCAAGTCACTAGTAGTGAGAAGCATCAGCCTTAGAACGCAAAGATAAAATTTGCATTCAGCTTACTGTAATTTATGATTGTGTCAAAGGCTCAAAACTTCTTTTTGGTCTTTCTATTTCAGGGTGTAGATGACGATTGATGATGAGAATTCAATTTATGTCGGGGGGTTGCCCTATGATTGTTCTGAAGACGAGCTTCGTCGAGTGTTTGAGTTATATGGTGCTGTGGTGGCTGTGAAGGTTTTAACCTCTCTACTTCCATCTACGACACCTTTTTTTAAAGAAATTAAAAATATTAGATGGGAACATTTGACTTCCTGTGTCTTCTAAAAACATCTAGATTTCTTGCATCATAATGTTCTCAAACTCCTCCTTTGAATTTTAGATAATTAATGATCGAGGAGTTGGAGGAAAGTGTTATGGTTTTGTTACTTTTACAAATCCACGTTCTGCGATTGATGCTATAAGTGATATGAATGGACGGGTATGTCATTTTCACTTAGCTTGTGTAATTTTCAAAGCTCATGTTCCTTTCTATGAATGGCAAGCTTGCTCACAACTTCAAGTTCTGAATCAGCCTATTCGTGGTCGTGCTGTGAAAGTAAATGAAGTGAAGTCTCGAACTGCTGCTGGGAGACTAAGTCATGGCCGTGAAGGTTTTCGACGTGGTGATAGAGACATGGTTAGGAATAGGAGATACGATAGAGATAACGATTATGATAATAGAAGAGATCAGTTTCGTGATCAGCATGGACATGAAAGTGAAAGAGAATTCCATGATCATGGTGGTCGCCGGTCCAGGGATAATTTCCACGAGAGAGATCACGATGAAGAGAGGGATTTAAAGGAAAGTGAGCAAGGACGGAGCAGAGATAGAGATAGAGAATGGGGAAGTGATACTGATAGGGATATTGATCGAGACGTGCGGGCTGATGTAGTTGATGATCCTGATGGAATGGGCGACGAAGAAAAAGACTCTCGTAGAAGGAGCAGGTTAAATATCTCATTTTTGCCTTGGTTGTTAATTCACTTTCATCAGTTACTAGCTTTTGGCTGCATTCCAGAGTTGAACGTTTAGTCTGTTTTAGCACATTGATTTTCTGTATTATCTCTTCTTTCTCTGAATTTGCACCGAACATTTGAAAAGAGTCTGCTTAAGTGTAAGTTATTTTTTAGGCTTATATTGTGATCATTATTTAACTCTACAGATCTAGAAGTTTTGACAGACACAGTAGGGAACTTTCATCGGATTCGAGTGATTACCAACAAGATGTAAGCTCTGATGTTATATGCTTCATGATTTAGTTCTTTTTGGTTTTTAATTTTTGTATTTTCTATTTGGGAACATTCGTGTATGTCATAGTTTGATACTGTGCCATTTTATCATCTAAATGTTACTCTCTTCAGGTTTCATTCTGCCTTGGTAATCTTCTGTCTTCTCTTTGTATTTGTATGTTCAGTTGGAAGAGGAGATAAGATCATTAACTCAAAGGCGTGAAGAACTAAACGGAGAGGTTTGTATTTCTGCATTTTTATGGTTAGAGCTATGGTTTATGTTCTTAGCTTAAAGGCCGCGTTGATTTCAACATCTTCATTGGGGACAAAAAATCACTAATCAGTCATTGTCAACTGTTCAAGTGCTCTGTGTCAGACTGTTTCGAACGTTTTTACCTGTCTTGTACAACCTTGGCTATTGTTTATGTTAATCAACCTAGTATGTCCGATTTGAGCCAACTTAATATGTTTTATGCGAAACACATTTTCCATGTTAATAAGTCAAACTGCACTCTTAGAAACTTTATTTGGAGGAGAGTTTGGAGGAAAAGAAGCAGTTCCTTAAGGATTTGCAGCGGAAGACGAAGGTACTTACTCTTCAACAGCTGTTTTAATATTGCAGGCCTTTAGCATGTTTTATTTCATTATTCCCTTTTGACCCTTTTGGGTAATGCCTGTTTTTTTATGGCAGAATTTGGAAGAAGCATTGACGTCTTCAAAGAAGCTTTCATCCCTTCGACAGATGCAGTTAGTCAGGGTATTTCCTGTGAAACTATGTGGTTTCTACTTAATGTGTCCCTGGAAAACATAACCGTAGAAAATGCATGAATTTTTGCAGTTGCAAAGAAGTTATCTTCAAGTGAAGGAGTGTGGAGAACGGCTTAAAAGCTCCGAAAAGGATCTCCAGGTCGGTTGCCTTCATTGCAAAGAAGCATAGAAACAATAATAAACTGGTTATATGTTTTAAACTTGGCTTGTGTGTTTCATTTCTCTTACAGGCTCTTGCAGAATCATTGATGGCTGATATAAATGGAGATGACATGGTAGCTTAAGGCCCCGCTTATTTTATGTGTCAGCATAGGTAAGACCGTAAGAAATCTGATTATGGGTTAGGTACTCCTGCCTTATTGTCATTTGATTCAATAGCTCTATTGTCTATGTCAGTATTTCCGTGTTTTATATTTGTGCTTGATACTTAAGAGCTCAAGATTTTCTATCATGTATAATCTTTCGCATGCAATTCATACTACTTACGCACGCTTGGCTGTGTTGTCCTAATTGTTGTATAAGAGTTCGTACTGTTTCTGTGCTTTGAGAAGTGCATTTGTGCTGAGAGTATATCAGGAGTTAGAATGCTCGAAAAAGGATTACGTCCTTTGATTCCGCATCATCTTGCATTTTTGGTTCCTGCATGTATGTTTTAGATGCTAGATTACAGTCAGAAATATCTAGCCTCTCTGTTTCCTGAGCTTTTTCTGAAGCAATTTTCTTCACTGTCTAGGGAAAGAAACGACTCCTTATCCCTGTGAAACTGTTTGTAGTGTTTACCAAATGTGAGCAAAAGCTTTCAGTTATGTGATATTTCGAACTCTAGCCCAATGAAGCCTCACGTTTCGAGATTTACCACTCGTGTTGGCAGAGGATATTAAGATTATTTTGTACGGCACCAAGTTACCAAAAGAGTGGAGAAAACTGATTGCATTATCTCTTTGCTTGAACTAATCTTCATAGAGGTTTGATTCCATGCACATCTCCAAACACATTCGCAAAAGTAAAGAGAATTACGTATGCTACCTTTAAATTTAATCTCTGCTATGTTGACAGTTTGGTCATGTTATCCTCTATCCTCTTCTAGTGACATGCAATGAGGACAAATCTGTCAATCTCTACCCAAAAGACAAAATATACTACAATCCAATTTTCGAATTTAGGTAACACGATAATACACCATCACACTCACAAGATTACTCGGTAACCAAACAAACAATCCCTTTTCCTTCTTTTATGTACTAGCTATCCTCTCCTCATTGCTCTCTAAATACCGATAGCAATTGTGAATTAGACTCACTAACCCTTGGCCGAAGCGCTTACGTGGTCTGTAATTACCAAGTACTCTGACAATCCTATGTTCCTAACGCATCACGAATTGGATACAGTGTGCTGTGTACCGTATTGCGATACTTAAAACAAAAGTTCTTATAATAGCATTCCGGCGTATCAGATCTTGCAAACCGTGAAACATATCTGGTAACATTTAACTGTGATCCCTTAGAACTTGAATGTGATCTCACTTCCAGTACTCTCCTCCTTTCCATCTCCATCAATGATAATCTTCTTCTCACCACCCTCTTCTCCGCGACTGTCGCCCCTCCAGCTACTGCTGTCTGAGTTACCGTCCTCAATGCTCTCTGACCTGTTGCCGCCTCTTGTTTTAGATTCAGGAGAGCCTCGAGTTTGACAGGGGGTTTTATACATGCGGAGTTGTTGCTGGTGGAGTTGGGCTTGGTGTGGTGATGCTGCTGTTGGATTGAACCCCTGGGGAGCAGGTGTTGGATAGTAGTGCGTTGGAACTCGAGAGGCGGGACTCGCCGTGTAGATGTTTGGTGCACCTCCTTGCATAGTGGCATATTCTGGTGGCACCCATAGTCCTCCGATAACAACTAGTTGTGGTGCTGGGACTCCTGTCGCCTGTGGGATTCGACCTGGCCTTCTAGTGTGAAGTCTGTACTTCTGAAGATGTTGAACGAACCAAAGTCAGTTTCTGAATTAATAGTATTGTTCCAGTAGCTAATCTTAGGTCCAAAATGGAGAGGTGATAAAATAAGATTCTTTAAAACCAAAGGGATCATAACTTAGTAGCGAGAAGTGACAAGCTTCTAAGTGGAGAGAGTTAAGCAAAGCAAGAGCTGCACGGGAATTATGTGTTCATAGGTAATATGCGATTTGGTGAATTGTGGTACAAGCTTTGTGGCAGCGTGATATTGAAGTACAGGAGGTGCTTTATGCATGACTGGCGGTAAACATTAGGGAGATAGAGAAATGACCTGTAAGTGACTTTTAACTTCATCAGTGGTCAAGCCTTCCACCTTCATCAGCTCCCTTATTTGCTTTGGAGTTGCAACTGCTTCCATATCATCAGGGAACCAAAAGAAAAGTTATCTAACTCGTCTCTAATCGTATAACAGTTTGGCAGTAGCAAAGAAAAAGATTGATCGTAATAATGAGCAAAGTTATGCTCCCAATGATTGGATATGAACTTGGATATCTGTATGCTTGTTATGCTACAGAACCACAGTGGTTATGGGGAGGGCACGATTACCTGGTTATCTTACCTCCGTTATTTGTATCATAAGTATTGTTTTATAATTTTGTTGGCTAAGGAAAGAATGTTACATAAAATTTATGTCTCAGGGTGAATTTGATGGGAATGGGTTGAAGGAAAATTAATGGTTGAGAGACCCAATGTTGCCTATGAAGATGCGCGAAGAATAGAAATGCTTCTAAGGTGGATACCTTACCTTGAGAACCACCAAGCATCTGAAGAGCATTAACAAACCGCCGGTGCAAGTCAGGAGACCAGCGCCGCCTTGCTTTCCTATGAGCTTGAGTCGTCGTAGTGCCACTGCCTGTGGTATCCATGGTCGTTGTGGCTGTAGTTTGCACATCTGATGGCTTAGCGCTTAAACCACTCCCTACTTTACTAGGACTGTCACTGCTTAGTCCATTCGTTCCATTCTCAACCTCTGATCTTCTCTTATCTTCAACCTCTCTCGGGTCTTCTCCAGATGCCAAAGCCAAATCTGGGAGAACCTGAGTCATCGTGCTGGAGTTCCGTTCCTTTCTGAATGGTAGAAATGCTCCTCCATTTCTTTGTTTCGTGTCCAAACGCAGCTTAGAGCTAACATGAAACCCATTGACTGTAGCTTCTTTAGGGCATTCCTGGTTCATGTTTCCTTCGCCTGATTGGCTCCATAGCTGAGCAGATGTCATCCAACTTGCCTTATCAGTAGAATTGTTTCCTGGCTTCTGATCTGATCCTTCCGTGTTTGATTTCTTTAGGGGTATGAACTCCTCGAGCATGGGATGTTCTTCTTCGTTCGTTCTATAGGATTGTAGCTGCTGCCTTGAGACCTCAAGCGCTGAAATCGCAGGGGCAAGAAGCATGTGAACAACTTTAAAGAAGAAACTTCAAACTTAGAAATATTTAGGATAAAAGTTGTATCAATTCATGAAACTCTAATCCTTCAGGTGCAATGACAAACGTGCAAAGTGAATATGGATATGTCCTGATTCTCCTAAGCATTTTTGTGATTAGTATCTATATTATGCAACTTGGAACATGAAAACTAAATGCATGCTAGATAGATATTGGGTGATATACCATTAGTTAGAAGTTGCATGCAGAGCGGGAGCTCGCGCTTGAAGGCATCTATCTTCAGGCATTCTTCCTCAAGCCTAGCGAGGTAGTCTTCGAGCTTTTGCAACGTTGGCTGGTCAGGCTGGTCTGCTAGGGATTTGAGAAGCGTGGAATAACTTTGTGGTTTGCAGTGTAGGGTTAGTTCTGAAGGGGACGGCATCGCTTCCACGGAAGCTGAAAGTCCTACAAGAGGAAATGTGAGAAGCTCTGTTGGTATTCAGACACCTTTGGTCTATCTCTTCATCCTAATAGAGGAATAAGGAGCTTTGGTCATACAGGAGGGGAGACGTATATAACCTGCTATACTGAGGCTTTAGATGCAGGGAAGGAGAAGAAAAGAGAATCCCATCTGTTTTGTTGGTGAACATGAGGATCAAATGCTTTTAGTACTGAATTCGAGGGAATAAAGTATGATTTCTAACAGGAGAAATTATGACCTAAAGAATAATGAAAACAAAGGTGCGAGAGATTCTCACAGATAACCGCGTAAAATAGGTTCCATTATGCAGCGTAGATACTGGTTTAGAATGTTAGAATATATATTAGTAATATATTATTAATATGGTCTGTAATATGACCGTTGGAATATGATCGTTGTGATGATATATTCCGTAGCATATTCTCGATCATAAGTACTATAAATATAGTACTCTTGTAATCAATTTATAAACAACTATTATAACAATATACACATTTCAACATGGTATCAGAAACGAGGTCGGACTATCGGCATCACCCGTCGACCACGACGTGTGACCATTAACCACCGCTTCCGCTTGTCACCTGACCTCGTCGGAAAATCCAGCCACCCACAGCCACCGAGCTGTCCGCTCCCTCTCCCTCCCTGCTGGGCGCCGCGGGCAACGCCAGCATCTGCGCTGGCGGCAGAGGATTCCCGGCCGCACCGAACACGACGCTGCTCGCGTTCCCTGTGAATCCTCCTCGCCGTCGTCGTCAGACCTCCTGCACCACCATCAACCCATAGCCGGCCAACATCGCCAGATCGATCTTCGTCGCCACTGCGCATCAAGCATCCAGATCCGCAGATCCAAATCTGTCGCCCCCTCCATTCGCACGACGCTTTAGATCTGAACGCAAACCGCCGCCACACGTCAAAGAACCCATGGCTGCTGCCATCTTTGCCTCGTATAGCTCCCTCAGATCCACGGCCAGAATCAGCTTCAGCAACATCACTCGTCGTCTTGCTCATGTTCCAGATCTGGTCAAGATCTAGTCAAGGCTGTCAAGATCTCGAGTTCCAAAATTTGTCATCCAAACACCAGCCGAGCCCATCTCGAGATTCGGTCTCTTGTCGAGTACTCGTGGCCGACGCCACTTGGGTGGCCTTTTGTCACCTCCTCCACGGCCACATCATCGAGGCCATCGATGCCTCCACCTCCGAGTGAGATCTCGGCATCCACTACCAAGCCCCTCCTCATTGCCACCACCCGTCGGAGCAACCCCGCTGCGTCCCCCTCTTGCAGTCGAAATCGGAGCCGGTCTGGAGAACCAGTCCATGGGTGTCCTTGTACCTACCACGAGATCCCGGTCTTGAACGAAATGGACAAAGGTTGGACTCACCGAATCTGGTCTCCTTATTGCTATGCATAGAACCTTCATCACCATGGAACTTGTCCTCTCGTTTTGAGAGAGGCTCAGGAACTGACCTTTCGTAACTCGTTAAACGGTCGAACTTGCACTTAGGAGTCAAACAGTCAAACTTGCACCAAGCAGTCAAACGTTCAAAGCGTCAAACGGTCAAACTTGCATCTAGCAGTCAAGCTGTCAAACTTCAAACCATCGTCCCCACTGTCTGACCTCGCTCCCGATTCAGGACTCGGCTGCTCCAAACGTCGAGCATCGACGTCCTCCAAACCTTGGTGGGATTTGATTGGTTGGTGAAGCTAAGGTTTGTGAATGGAGATGGGGATATTTGGTGGGTGTATCTGATATGTGATTTTGATATTTATGTGGTGGCTGTGGTGGGTGGGAGGATCCAGATCTGGAGAGAAACCTATTTACAATTTGTTTTTCATACCACCACTGTCCGATCTCGTCTTCGACCTCGTCACCGATTCAGAACTCAGTTGCTCCAAACATCGAGAATCGATGTCCTCAATACCACCAGCTAGCTGTCTCGCTGGAGCAGCAACCAGCCAGCTCCCATGCCCCGACGTGAAGAAACCACCAAAAAAATCTCTAAACAACCGCGTGTGTTTAAACCACCGCAGATCCACCACGACGGCGGCTCCCACTCGACCTCGGCTGACTGGTGATAACGAAAACTCGATCTCGCACGGAAATGGATTCCAACTGGGCTTTCCTTTCCTCAACATCGACGCAACAACTACTATCGGTCCAAGTCCAAATTCGTCTTTTATAACAAACTCAATTTGTTCTTTTGAGAACCATCTTGAGTTTAAGGAAGGATGTTAGAATATATATTAGTAATATATTACTAATATGGTCGTTGTAATATGGTCGTTGGAATATGACCATTGTAATAACATATTCCGTAGCATATTCTCGATCATAAGTATTATAAATATAGTACTCTTGTAATCAATTTATAAACAACTATTATAACAATGTAGATACTTGTTTAGAACATCCTGGATGGACTCAAATGATCCACGGTTGATGCCACATTTCACGTTGGATATTTCATGACGACACTATTGTCCGTAAACATGAAGAACACAGTTTGTGTTTAACGGCGCCCGAAGGCGAGCGAATATAGTCAGGTTCTTAAATGCAATTGGTTTTGAGATTCTTATCTTAAGTTAGATATTTAGGTTAAGAGTTCGGTTGGACAAAACTCTCCGTTTTATTACGGAAACCGGTTTACAACTTGGATGGATATATCATCTATACTTGAGAATCCATTAGAATGTTACACGATTCCATTTGGTTGGTGCCACATTCCGTGTTCGGGTTAGCAACAACAAAGTGTAATACTTGTACCGGTTGTTCAGTACACATTGTTAGTTTGGACCGTCCTTCATCAAAGCTCCCAAAAGCATACATTTTATTTTATTTTATTTTTTCGTCCTTTTGGATATGGCAAGATCTATATAGGTATATGAAGTTGTCTTTATACAGATTCAATATATTTAAACTTTGAAGATAGCTAGTCCTAGTTGTCGTATAAGACAAGATGCACCACCGTACACCGAAGATGCGGCAAGTTTATTAACTATTGTTTCTTGTAACATGAACTTTGCAGACTAGTTTATGTATTCTCCGACCTATCCAACGACTTAGATGTTGAGGATATGTGTGAGCAGGTTTACCCACATCAACCTACATCGATCATGGAGAAATAGAAGGAGTAGAATATATATATGAGGAACCCATAATCCATGAGCTTAGGTTTTTGGGTTAGCAATTGGGCCCGGTCCATATGCGTATTCTACTCAGGTCCGGTTAGGACGTGGTTTCTTCCTCTTGGGCTCTCCCCGAATCCTAACATTAAATGCTCCCATGCACCATCTGCGAAAGAGGTAGCTGAGCCCTTTTCCATGAAAGGCAAGTGAGACAAACAAAACAAGGGTGATCTCTTTCTGGAAAATGAAATCTAAATCTTCTATTACAAGGCTCCAATGAACACCTTTTTTTTTTTTTTCCTTCTCATTGTATTCTTCTTCTTTTGCTTTCGGATTCTCTCGCTTTCGCTCCCTCGCCATGGGTGTTTGTGTTTGAATGGAATGCGAAAAAGGATTGCGATCAAGAAAGGAGATTCTCATCGTGATATGTGTCTCGTTATCGTTGCCCTTGGTGAATATCCCTTTTGTCTCCTCCTCGAGCTCAGCTCTCCTGCTTTTCATATTATTGAAGACAGTTCTATATAGTGTGGAAGTATTTTTTCTGACATGGATGTGAATTTTGACGTTATGTTCTTATGTCCAGTGGCTGGTAAGTGTGATTGGGTGTTAATTGCATTTGTTACGAGTACTATTTTATGATATAATTATACAACAAGGAAGCTCAGGAGTCAAATGTTACTTCATATTATTGCCAAGTAATTAGGTCCAGCCCATAGGAAAGTTCAGGGAAGGAATGGGCCAATGCCTCGACACAGGCCCATGGATTTATCCATGAACAGTTTTTTAGGCCCATGCCATCATACCTGGGTATCTTGATCACTGATTTTGGTGTATGATGTGAATCTGAATTAGGTTCTTCTTCGTGCACCATAACTAATCAGGAACTTTGATCGTATGAGATGAGTTCCTCTGCACCTTCAGTGTCATGTGTCGGCTCTCGTGTAATATCGAGGTTGTGTTCGTAGGCGCACGACCATATATGTTCTATATATCCTCTCCTACAATGGCTCCTCGTACAGTTTTTTATTCCTCGTATCATAAAATATATATATATATACCTCTTAGGTTAAGTCGATCGAAGGATTTTCGATCACACAACGGCACGATTCTAGTGAATTCAATGCGCCTCTTGAATTATTATGAGAGCAGACACAATTAGATGACAATCATGTTCACAATCATGCAAAATTATGTGACTTGGAAAACAAGGGAAAAAAATATCTGTTGCTATTATTGTACTGTTTATGCATCTAGACTTGAATCGTAATTCACCATTATTATGCAAAGAGGAAAAAACCTGTTCTTCTCTCATCTGCTTTGTTTGCTTTTTTAAAGTTCAGCACCCAAATATGATGAATGACTGTGGTGGCTATTCTGCCTGATTCGTGAACATGTTTGGTTGGTTGCAGTTGAGCAATTTAATCACACATATTGCCCCTATCATCTATCCTTTTTGGTGTTTACGTCAGATTAAATTTAATAACATGACCTTCGTATGTAGTTGTGGTGACCATCTATGTAGATTTTAATCGAGAAGAATTAACTTAATGATGATCAATCCTTCCCTAAATGAAAGATACATGTATATCTTATCCTCGGAAAACCCATCCTTGTCGGGATTGCGGGGCTGATGTCTTGCCTTGCATAACAGATGCGCAGTAGTACTTAGAATTTTATACTATCACCTAAAACTAATTGTCAATATAGCGTTTACGTTTATATGTACAACATTTCCCATAATTTTAATCTGGGTTTCTTACACAATGTATCTGCCTAATATGTAACAGTTTGCGATGAGTTATGACCCCAAGGAATAAGTGAGATATTAGTCTGTATTAGTGTATTGGGTTAAAATGACCACTTAATTGCTTGAGTAGGTAGCAAAGTTTGATGTTGATAGAAAAAGTACGCCAACTGTTTGGAAAATTATGATGTGAGTAGTTACACACTTCAATGCCTGCATAGATAGAGCAAAACATCTGGTGGCCTGGATGAAAATTTAGGTGGGCAAGACAGTCTCTTGTTCAAGTCACATTATTAGTTTCTTTCTTCTTTTACTTTCATTTCATATTAATTATAAGATAAAATATAATAATTATATTATTTATTATATATTTGGATATATTATTTTTTATTAATAAACAATATCATACGAATGTCGTTTTTTTCTCAGGGTTATACTTCGTGACGTATTCTATATTTTATGTTTTAGGATAAATTTATAAAAAAAAAATATTATCTATTCGTCTCATGAATCAATCATATTTCTATCATTTTTATTATTTATGTGTACAATGAGTATATTTTTTTTAGGACGAAAAAATACTTAACATTTTAATTTGAATTTCATGATCACTTGGTGAGGAGGACGAGTTCTCGATCGTTGAATTGACCCTGCTTGATATTGTTCACCAAGAAGATCAGTCATAATTAGCAAAGTAAATGAAAGCTACATGCTTATAACAAAATAAAGAATCCTTTTTTTGTTTTTTTTTTTTAAATCAATAGAATCAAGAGTTATGCAACATTATCGAAGAGTAAAATCCGTTGCATGACCTAACAAGCGTTATGGTCCATCTCTAAATTAATACACAAAGATGAACTTAACCAGCTAGTCCTATAGCCATAAAGCTCTCAATTAAACTATAGGATCTCTATCATGTTCACTTTAAAAATTGATACCATTCAACTGACTTTGACGTACATCGTTGGTGGAATTCTACAACTAGTTTTATAGCTTTAGATGCAATTCTCAGTAAACCACTTATTCAAGCCTAAGATTCATGTTGCTGCAAATGTAAGGTTTACTTTAAAGAGCTTAGGTTTACCCTTGAGCATGGTTGATCAATGTAAAGTTTTCACCGATATTCATATTGTGCGTCTACTATGTCGATTATTCGAACGGATTCATGAGACTGATTTATTGAATATGTATCTGAAAGATAACAATAATTTGTTTATGCATATCAGAATATTTCAAGGTAAAACAAAACTCATATTGAATAAGCAATGTACAAGGTCAATGGTGGCAGTGAATTTGTATGGCCCATGTGCATGATGATGAAGGAATTCCACATATCTATCAAGGTTTGGTGTTTGATGTGCATTGAAAAAGACGTATCCAGCAGGGAAACGAAGCATATAGATTGGCCATATTATGCAGCTGCACCTTCCTCAAAACGACAAACAAGAAGAGTCTGTTAATTCAAAGTCATAGAAATACTCATGGATGAATTAAGGATTTTAAGTTTTTCATTTTTTCTCAAATAATGTATTGAAATTATAATATATCGGTTTGTAGTAATGAATCAGTTCAAGTTCATATAAATTTCAGTTTTTGCAACTAATGCGAAAAAATAAATAAAATCAAGATTTATACTAATTCATCTCCAACTTGGTCAGGGATTTACATTCAATGTAGAGACACAACAATGTAGTACTTCTGCTGACAGACTCATGTAAATCTCTATTTGTAAACACACTTAAACGTTCATTTTCCCTAATCTATCCTTACTCTAGTGAAACTCCAAATACAGGTACTCTCCGAATAAATGAAGATGTCTAAAAAAACCTAAGCCAAGATTCTCTAAGTAGCTAAACACTCCACTGAGGGGTGCTAAACGCATTAACAAAAGTATAGACTCAATAAATAAGTGTAGGCTTGATATCTTTATTTTCATCAGCATAAACTGAGCATTAATAGGTCCGAATATATCTTTTTTTAAAAAAAACGATGAACTTTTTGAATCACAGAAAAACAATTTTGCAAGATTACCTTGAAAAACCTTAGACGGTTAAAAACTTGTGATTCGATAAAAACAGAAAACTATTTTCTCCTTCCTTCATATAGTCAGTGAAAATCCAACTGGTGAGATAGAGGTCGTAGGTGAAGAATCTGTAGAAAAATGATTCAAAAAACAGCTTCCCCACTTCCATACAAACTAACACAATCAGTAAAAAACAAATGGTTTAGTAAAAAAACGTTAAAACGTTTCTCCATATAGTAGAAATATTGTTTTGTGAAAATATTTGATTTTCGAACCAACAGAAAATATTCCGTGAAAAATATTCAATAAAAAATCCTATTTTAAATCCTTATCCGAAAATCAAGGATTCTGTTGTAGAATAACTGTAGCACGAATCAAATTTTTCAAAGACGAGATTCATCATAAAAATAGAATAAGATAAAGATCCAAAATCATAAGTGCTCATAGTTACGACTGATTAAACAAAAATATCAACCTGTTTACAATGCTCATGACACTACATGACAGTATTATAACGTCCATCTTGTAGTTTTTGTGCATTGTTTTTAAGTTGCAATCTTGAGGTTAAAATCCTGAGATCCACTTCTTGAATTAGGTTTAGATTCCCTCTAGATATCAATATCTTGATATTAATCTGCATATAACCATATTGACAAATATAAATATTTTGACGTTTGTCATTCTCAAAACATCACAAGGTTCAACGGAGTCTATCTTGGGAGTGCAAATAGGGTAGTGTTTCTCCCGCTTCATACAACATCATTACACCAAAGAATGATAAGGTCAAATTTAAGTTATAAACTTATATAATGTCCTAACATGATAAGGATCTTGACTAAATCTGAACTCGAGCTTAATCATATCCAAGGAATGAAACTTGGTTTGATGTCTCTTATCCATGTTCGTAGATTTAAATTGGGGATGTTAGTTCAGAGAAACGTTTACGTGTTTTTCGGACATAAAATGTCCCACCATTCGTATTAATGTGTCATAACACCATTCACCTAGAGTCTGCAGAGAAAGCACGTTCTATTCAACAGGGAAACATTCTACTAGTTGCATTGGCAATTTGGCTGCATTACACCTTCCAAATGATAGAAAACTAAGCATTGGTTTTGGTAGCAATCATTCATGTACGATATGTTCACCCACTTCAACAAGAATAGTATAATATGGAATTCATTAGTTTGGTGAACTTGGTGGCCTAATCATCTCTTATTTGTTACCCAATTATGATGCCAATAACTTTTTAAACCTTCCACTGTAAGCTTTGGTCACATAAATTATTCTTTCAACATGATATCAGAACATAATTAAAAAAATAAAAATAAAAATACGAGCTCAACGTGTAAAACCAAAAGAGTTTGTCATACGAGCATACGAGTTTTGTCATCAAAACCAAAAGATCACAACGCGATTAATGACCCTTACATAAACTATGATAATATTCAAACAGCAAAATCGTTCCACGTGTAAAACAACATAATACAAAGACTTTGATCAAGTATCAAGTGACCCAAACAGATCAGAGAGTAAGTGATCACATATGACAAATAATCTCAACAAACATATTACCCACCACGACTTCCCCTTCACCAAATCCTCCAAACACCAAACATTAACCAATTTCTATATCACTCTTCAATATTAAATACCAATAATATTCCAAAAAAAAATTTTAAAAAGTTCATTGCTCCATGTGCCTCTCACCTATTCAACTCATTTTCACCGATAAAAATTCACCCTAAATTAATTAATTTAACCCAAAAAAATAAGCCAAAGGTACCAACCATGAACAATCTCCGGCCACTAGGGTGTCCTGGTCTCGGCAGGGGGCGTGTGCCCGTCGGATCCCTTGGATGGTTCATCGGACGACTGTCTCATCCCGTCATCCGTCGCGGACTCACCTCTGCTCACTTCCTCGATCATCCTAAGCACCTCGGGCATTGCGGGCCTCTGATCAGGTGCTATCGCTACACAAGCCATTGCAACCTGGAGCAGCTGAACCATCTCGTCTTCAACTACATTGTATCTCATCAGCTCGACGTCGAATACTTCAGCCGTCCACTCTTCCCTTACGACGGACTGCACCCACCTAGGCAGGTCGATCCCCTCATCCCCTAACGACGCCTGGTTAGGTGCTTTGCCTGTCAGTAGCTCCAGTAGAAGTACGCCGAAGCTGTAGACATCTGATTGGGGGGTCACTTTTCGGATTTCCAGGACTTCTGGTGCACGGTAGCCAGCAATGCGGTTGGGCGGGGAGGCAGTGCCGAAGAGGGGGTTGAGGCCGAAGTCTGAGACGCAGAAGGTGGAGGAGGAGGTGGTGGTGGAAGAGCGGAGGAGGATGTTCGAGGCTTTGATGTTCCCATGGATGATGTTGGAGACGTGGAGGTAGGTTAAGGCTTTCGCAGTGGCGAGTGAAACCCTTACTCGGCTCTCCCAGTCCAGCGGCGTCCTCCCCGATCCTCTGCTTCCTGCAATATGTTACAGTACCGGAACCACCAACAGGTCACAACGTTACAACATTACATAGAAGTATTTGTTAAGTATGTCATAAAGACAAAGCGAATTTCCAACAGCATAAATTAATACTGATTCTTTTAAGACAAGAACATACAACACTTTATCCATGAAGAAACATCAACATTCCCCACAGCGTTAGAACTTATGTGTTCGAGGTCTTTGATATCGATCATCGATGGGATCATATGAAGAACTTAAGAAACACAGTGGAATTGGAACAGTAATCTGCTTATGGAACATCAAACAATTGTGTAATATCTGTAAAGTTCAGTCAAATAACAATGACAGTTGGCCTGGTTATATTTCCAGGAGTAAAGTGCAGCTAGCATGTGTGACCACATAGAGACAGCAAAGGGAATCCAAAAAGACTGTACAAACAAAAAAAGAAGAGATGAAGAAAATGGGGAATGACAAACTTTAGTTCAAATATGTGGTCCATGATTCACGAGCAGCCGGTAATGAAGGCACTTTGCTGGTCGTAAAATTACAAAGCAAAGGCCACTTTTCAAAGTTCCCCAAGAATATGAATAATGGACCTTACGATCAAAACGAACATGGATCCTTGACCACAATACAACTACATAAATTTTATGCCGCATTACCTCGTCTAAGCTACATATATAATCAAACGAACATAGAGATCTTCTCGCTCGATACCATGGATGATTATGTGTTTCTCTCTCGACTTCTAAGGTGAGCAGTAAGATCGATTTCCCTAGTAAAACACCATATGATTGATGATTAGAAGGACCATGAATCCCAATCTTGCAATCTTTGGGCAATATGCCGTGGGTAATTGGGTCAAATACCTTTTTTTTTTTTTTTTTCCCATATTCTCAATGCAAGCGACCTTTGCCAAGGGTAAGGGTAGGGGACGCACCCAAATTCACATAACATGTCACAGCTCATTCCACCCCCAAACCCCACGAAATTTACCCAAAATAATCATTCTGCCCCTCCCCACAAGGAAACCCGAAAGGGCGGGGAAAAACGGGTGAATAGATCTTTTTAACTTGAAACATAAAAGAAAAACAAAGTGAAAATTGAAGAAAGGAAAAAAGGGCATGTTTTGGTCACATGCACCGCATCACTGCACTACACCACTATAGTCTATAGTGAAGAGTAGTGGACTTTGGCTGCTTTGACCATATTTTTAAACCATTTCGTACTAGCATGTTGCCAGGAGCTTATAACTTGATAAGCTTCATTAAAAAAAAATTAATGTAAAAATCGATAAGTTTCCTCAAATCATCACCTATTCCGATTCCTCAAATCACCACCACCTCAAATGTCATATTGAACCAACCAAATTCTCTCGAGCAGCAATCATGGATTACCATTATCGAACATAACCAACACGAGAAGTCGAAACTGATCGTGTTTTAATAGTGTTGACACTATGTTTTGAACAAACAAAAATGAGTAGAACATCCGCATCATCATGAACATCATTACCATTATTCAATCAACTTCGAGTAACAATTTTAAAGCCAATTAACCATTTCCAGTAATCAAATTCCTCGCAAATCCATCGAAACAAAACAAAAATAAAAACTCCAACAAAAACATGAAGCTGAAAGAAACAGAGACAAGAAAACAATTACCGTGCAAGAGAGCGGAGAGGCTGCCGGCGGGCAAGTGCTCGAGCACGAGCAACTTCTCGTCTTTTGAATAATAATACGCCTTCGGCGCCACCACATTGTCGTGCCTACACCGTCCCAACACCTCCAACGCCGCCTCAAACTCCCGTTTCCCCGCCACCACCTCCTTAAGCCTCTTCACCACCACGGCCGTCCCTTCCTCCAGCACCGCCTTGTAGCTCGTCCCCATGCTCCCTTTCCCCAGCACCTCCGCCGACGCCCTCAACAGATCCTCCAGATCAAACCTATAAGCAGCAGACGTTGATCCTCCTCCTCCTCCTCCTCCTCCTCCTGCATTGTCGTCGAGGAACACGAGCTTGTTCCTCTCCCCATCGATCCCTCCCCCGCTCGTCATGTCATCTTTTGACGAGCTTGTGCCTCCTGCTTCTGCACCCCTTGCTGTTGCTGTCGCGATTTTTGGAGGAATTGATCCAGATGGTCGGGATCGTTTCCTCAGACAGAGGACGAGGAGGATCAACAGAAACAATATGAAAACAAATCCCGCAACGGCGATCCCCACAATCCCCGCAGTCGACAGCCCGCGCTTGCTCTGCTGAGCAGGCGAGGAAGGAACAGTGGGCGAAGGAGACGGTGAGGTGTTACAAGCTGCGAGCGGAGGCCCACAGAGCTCCAGATTCCCCTCAAACGAGCTCGCCGGAAACCGCCGCAGCGTCCCGGGAATCGACCCGCTCAGCCCATTCTCCGACACATTGAAGTCCACCACCAGACCCTCGATGTCAATACTGGGAAGCTCCCCGGTGAAATTATTTCTCTGAAGAAACAACCCGGTCAGATCTTTTAGATCATTCAGCTCGAACGGGATCTGTCCCTCGAACCTGTTCCCCGACAGATCGAGCCTGACCAGAGCGGTCAGACTCATCACACTGTCGGGGAACTGGCCGGAGAACTCGTTGTCCTGCAAGTAAAGGTTGTGGAGGGAGGTGAGGTTGGAGAAGTCGGAGGGGATGGGGCCGGAGAGGGCGTTGGCGCGGAGGGAGAGGATGCGGAGGGAGGAGAGACGGGAGAGGGTGTTGGGAGGGATGGGGCCCACGAGGCCGACTGCCGGGAGGCGGAGGGAGTGGACCGTGGTGTTGGTGTTTGGGTCGCAGGTGACTCCCACCCAGCTGCAGAGGGGGGTGGTGGTGGGCCAGGTGAGGCGGGGCTGGTGGGGAACTTGGGACAGAAATGAGAGCAGGGCGGCGCGGTCGTCGGAGAAAATGGTGTGTGTGTGGAGGATGAGAAGGAGGAAGACGAGGGTGGTGGAGAGTGGTGGTGACATTGGTGTTAGAGTGGATTCCGGCGAGGGGTCATGTCAGAGAGTCGGGGAAAGTGAAGGGGGAGGATGAGAGGGGGGGAGGAGAAAGTGTGTCTTATGGGAGAGGGGGAAACGTACAATTTGTGTGTGATGAATGTTGGGCTAAAGGGGGGAGGAGTGAACGAATGTAGGGAATGTTAGATATGGGTGTGATGAACAAAATGTAACTGTAGTATCACATGAGTTAATGGACAAGTTATACAAGATGTAATATGCAAAATGGGTTTGGTGAATTTATTAATAGTCACCCACAATTATATATGATCAGATAATTGTATTTATTAATAAATGATTTAAGATTAAAATTATTTTTGAAATAAATAAAAAGAAAAAAATAAAATTTTAATCTCATTTATTTATTTGCAAATTCAATGATCTTGTCACACATAATCTTATATGTGATTAACCACGAATATTTTTTTTATGTAAATATATCAATTGGTCATTTTTATTATTCCAATGGTTGTGTTTTTTGTTGCTAAAATATAGCTTTTGTTATAAATTAGCAAACCAAATGGTCATTTTAAAAAATTAGCATACTTGAAACACACAGACAATGGTGGCTGAAAGTGTTCATAAGGATTAACCTTGTAGTAGAGACTATTCCCCCTTGTAGTAGAGACTTGGAACGGGGAATAGTCTCTTTCTCGAAAACTGGTAAGGATTAACCTAGTGATGTATTGTTAAGTGTTATTACAATAATACGAAATTTTATTATAATAATGTTGATTTTTTAAAGTTTAGTATTAGGTTGAAGTTGATTAGTAATAGGATTAAATGATCCGAAAGCAGTAAAATAAATACACACAAAATTTATACTGGTTAGACAATATGACTAAAATACTACAATCTTTCCCTGACGATCACTGTTATGTATCAAAAGAATAGTAATAAGTGATTGTTTGAGACTCATAATTAATCAGTCATTTTACAATTGTATTATTTTTTCCTTGTTGCACAAAGCAACAAAGACAACACAAAGCAATATCAGACACTATTCTTCTGATATTGTTGCACAATTGTATTATTTTTTCCTTGTTGCACGAGCTTGTTTTCAGATTGCTTGTATAGATCTTAAACAACCAACTTCACAGAAATGTTCACTGGTTACCTTAGTGTGGAGTTGAGTTCAGAGTATTAGAAATTCAAAAAGGTTAATTTTTTCTTGACATCATCCACTATTATTTATAGGCAACTCCAAATAAATAGTCGTTGTTCAATTTGTCTTTCCCTGAAACGTCAGTTTCTTATTTTTCTGAAAACAAATTGTCTCACCAATGACTTCTATTTCTATATGAAAAAGGACGTTGCTCATGTGTAAAAGTATCCTGTGAATCTTTTCTTTATCCACACTCTTCTACTTCACTCAGTTTTACTGCACATCAGTTTTAGTGCGATAACCCTTTACACAGGTGTTCAGCCTTAATCATTCATTGTTGTAGATGTTCAAATGTTCAAACCTTTTTGTTCCTTTATTCATAAGCTCAATGTTGTCAACTTTACTACGTTCTTTTTGAACTAATGTTGGCGCACACATTATAAATTCATTTTTCAATCAGACAAGTCATCAACCTTAATGCATGCTAAAACTATCTTCAATTAAAGTTTGTTAATCACTCAAGTTCTATACATTTAGACTTAACAATGACAAATCACAAAAAAACCAAAATGTACCATCCAAAAAACAATACCTGACTAAATCCTCACCTTTCATAAAAAAATAGTGTCAAAATATAATAGGACATCGTTTGACGTTGCCAAATTGTAACAAACTAACACTATTCCTTCTCAACTATAGTTATAACTATCCTAAAATAGCAACCGCCATTGAACATGCTCTTACTGATTTATTTGATTCATTTCTATTCGGATACTTGCTGATAATTGACTGTTACGAGTTGCAAGCTTTTAGATAACGAGATGAAACAATTGATCAAACTTGCATGATAACTACACCATGATCAAAGATTTGATTCTGAACGTATACTATTCCTAGGTTTGTAAGTTTCAATTATGCGCGAAAACTCGGTTTAAGAAGGAAAATCTTTAAGACTAGTAGGTTGATGAGGAGTTGATCCAACAGGACCAGAACCTCGTGACTTAGATGATAACAAGTCATGGTTAATTAGGCTGCAAATGAATGGTTCAATACGGAGGCCGAGTATGTTTATCTTTTTATCTAAAAGGAAAATCCCGAAAGATTTTCTTTGATCAATTAAATAGTCCGCAAACCCGAAGTATCTTGAAAGCCGCGTATGTTAAACTTGGCAGAAATGGGAAAAACGGGGCGTCACCTTGCAACAATAACTTCAGGGGGCTTTTGATGTTAATGTGTACTTGATCCTAAACTATGACTCCGATATATCGAACCATTTTTGTTGGTAGTTTGTCACCGATGATCATATAGACTACGTCAAAGAAGCGATCATCCATCTCATTTCGTTCTGCATCCTTATCGCAATATTACTTGCGGAAACGCATGGGATAGAAATCAAACTACTTAGGTAAAGTTGTTGGGATTACAGATATATGTTCATCTCCAAGTAATTTCCTCATTGGGAAAAGTCTACTATTGAGTTCTAATGCCTAATCAATATGTCATTTACCATACTCATTAGCTCTCACGAAATGAACAACCATCCAACTGCTATGATTAAACATCGAGGAAGGAGTGGGTCAACCTACCTCCTAACTCTTAAACATTACTCGTATTAGTTCTTATGAATTCTTTTCCTTGTTTGGTAACAATTACACGTGCAATATATCCAAAAATCATAAAACCTTGACATTTCAAAAGATAAACGATCACAATCATTCCATCAGTTTCTTGATCACAATCGTAGACAACGTCAGGGAGCGCGTTTCTCACCTGGAGAAGGAGTGTAACAATAACCCCGAAACGCCTAATGAGCAAGAAGTAATACAACTATGCAAATCTTATAAGCGTAATTAACTTGGATGATAATAATAATAATAATAATAATAATAATAATAATAATAATAATAATAATAATAATAGCTCAAAATTCGCAATGATTGATAGGAATGTGAGAGTAACCCTGTTTCTCAAGGTATTGAACTAAAATTTCATGGGCCGGCCCAAACGATCCTAAACTGGCAATGCTTGAGATGTCGTGGGCTCAACTTAGCATCCACTTTGCGGGCCTTTCTTGGTCCTTCGCAGCCTGCATACTGGACCAAATATACAGCCCAAACCATTGTTGCGAGTTTAAGGAAGCCCAGTTTGTAGTCGATGAGAACATTCAGATTATGTCACATGCATAGAAATCCTTGTGTTCATCGAAATTGTTATCATAAAGTTGTGGTCAACTCATCATTGACGAGGTTGACAAAGTAACAAAAGCCTTATACCGAAACATAGAATTGGTAAAGGGATCGGTCTAAATCAACTATGGCTAAATCCAGACCGGAGTTACTTTAAAGGATTTTGAAGACATATTTGTCATTAACTGTTTAATGAAGGTTTTGCTTCCATTAATGAAGGAACCTAATCATTTTTCGGAAACTGTAACATGGTAACACCGGTTTTTGTATTGAAGTGAAAACCCAAACCTTTTCATCTTCCAAAAAACTAAGAAACTCGTCCTAGACTAGCACAAGAATTAGAAACTCATGTAAAGATCAAACTTTTAATCATCTTGCAAAGGCTTGAAACTCATTAAGGCATACATGATACGAAAATATGAACTATGAATATTTATTCTTGATACAAACTTTCAAATCTGAGTTAAAATTACTGTTTATATTTGTTATTGTAAATACAAAAACGTGTGTGTAATCTGTTTTTATATGTAGTTTAACATTTTAGTTTCGTTATTATGCATATAGCTTACTGCAAATCAATTTAAGACAAAACCTGAATTGATGGGAACAATGATAGATGAAAAAGATTAATCAATAAAACAGAAAGTAGTGGATCTAATAAAGAAATGTGTTGAGAATAAATCAATGTGGGAATCGATGAGAATCATAAATAAAAATAAAAATATGATTAAATAGATAAAGGATAAATATGTTTTTATAAATCTCCAAATTAAATCTGATTTAAAAATAATCATTTTTATTCTGAAAATCACTTTTAAAAAAGGAAAAATGAGGACTAAAGTATCCATTGTAGTAGGTTACAATCCTCATCCCATATTAATAAATTAATTAAGCGGAGGTTAGTGGTTCATTAATGGAAAGGTTGAGTCGCTATTTATGAAATCCACCTTAACTCCGAAGTCATGGATTGGATCATAACTTTAATCAACTCTTCGATCTATTAAAAATTATCTTTCGAGATTAAAGTCTGCTCTTAAAAATCAAGACTATCTGGAAAGCAAACCTGAACTCCGTTTTATCACTTGGGTGAAACAGTGTGTGTGGGGCTCTCATCCACCGCTGCCCATTTCGGACCAAAGATTCTCACTTGAACAAAACCCTCGATTGTTCCACCAATTCTTCGTCTGATCGCAAATCAGACCCATTTCAATGGTTTCTATGTCCAGGTTTGTGTTGCAGGACTGTAGGGTGAGGAATCATGAGGCTGTTTACAGACCCATCATCAGCAGTTTGGTCTCTTCGAGGCGGATGCAATCTCATCTGGGTATGAATGTTTTTGGTTTTTGAGTGGTGGGTTTTGTTTGTTTTGGGTTTTATCTGTTTTGGGGTTTTGAGTGATGGGTTGTGATTATTTTGCTCTTGGGTTCAATGGGTTATGATGTTATGTGAGCATGTTGGTTCGCAATGTTTGAGCCGTTTGATTTCTGTGTGTAATGATTGTGATTTTGATTTTGATCGAGGAATGTAATTTGATTGGATAGATGTGAGAGGAAGAGTTTCATTCCTTCAGATGCCGGGGAGTTGTTTGTCGATTCGGAGCAAGGCCTTGAAGGCGGTTGCTACCTTGTCTGCTGACGCCTACCCTCCAGGTACTTTTTCGCAATTCATCGTGTATCGGGTTCGTTTCATGGTTGTGTTACTGCTGTTAGTGATGCATTCCTTGTATATCTGATGATCATAGCAAAAGCATTCACAATACGGTTGATGATTGAGTTAAGAATCTACAGTATGGTGTTTTGGTATGAGGAAGGCGCTAGGTTTGGAATTGGACCTGGGGAATAGAATATATGTTCTCTATTTCTTTCCATGCAAATCACATTGCATAATGGTGCAGCAATAGTTAAGCAGAATGCAAGCTAGTTTTGGTACAGATTATTGATTACACTTACCTTTTAATTATGCTGTGATGCATCGTTATCAAAACCTAAAAATCTGAGGGGTTACACAATTAAGCTATTATGCTCAATAGATTGCACACAAGACTTTAGCCTAGTTTATTCCACATCCTCTACTTTGCATCTGCGAGAGAACTGCTTTCTCAATAGGAGCAAAGTAAGGTTCTATTGCTGGAACGTGGATGATCTAGGCGGGTTGTATTAGCTCATTAGCTGTAATCATGGTTATATTATTTTGGAGTGATTGCATTTTTTGCTAGCTTTTGTAACAAAATGGAAGTCTAGTCTAGATGCCGGACCACTTATTTTGCATTATTACTTATTGGACCCAACCCAAATCAATCTTCTCAAGTGAAATGTATGTATTTTGCTTTCGAACTGATCATCTGGCTAGCTACTATAAGCATTGTGTTACCTATGATATTAATTGATACATTAGATCTTATTGAGATTAGCAAAAGATTTTAACAAAAAAGACATTGAGTTCTGTGTTTGCCCTTTTGTAATATTTAACAAGCTGCAGGATAATTTTCAATACTTTCTGGTGTAGGGGCTCTTTAATTCTTTGCAAGTCAACATCAGATTTTTCTGGGGATGTTCCTGGCAGTTCTTCCAGTGGATTAAGCCAGTATGAGAAGATAATTGAGACATTGACAACTCTTTTTCCAGTTTGGGTATGCTAAAGATGTTTGATTCTTGAGATGGCTTTAAATTTGGGGTGGCTGTTTCACAAAGTAGTTAGTGACTGCATTCTAACATATTTACTTGAACAGGTCATATTAGGCACCATCGTCGGCATATACAAGCCTGCTGCGGTAATGTACCACTTCTCACTTCTGTGGCAATCCAATGACGAGAAGCAAGTGCGTGCTATGAGTCTCTTGTGGGTTTCTGCTGCAGGTTACGTGGTTAGAAACGAATCTGTTCACTCTTGGGTTGGGTTTCCTCATGCTTTCTATGGGCTTGACATTGAAGTTTGAGGACTTCAAGCGGTGTTTGCGGAACCCTTGGACTGTAAGTAGCATATACCTCTAATCTTATAGCGAGGATGCTACTTCTATTACCTAAACCTTAGCTTAATCACAAGTTTTCGCTTTTGGATTTGCATTCAACTTCTGCAGGTTGGTATCGGGTTTCTTGCTCAATATTTGATCAAGCCTGTTTTGGGATTCTTGATAGCAATGGTACTTCCATCTTGCTTGCCTAGAACCATGTGCCCTCTTACCTGTTGGTTAATTGCTATCACTATCACACCATCTGCTTATTTTGGTTTATTTTATTTTGTAATCTAACTTCAATACTTTCTCGAGGAAAGAAAAGAAGATATTTCAGAGCCGTATTTTGTGGAAAGCATTTTACTTCTACTTTTCCTATTATCTTACAATTCATGATTTCCAGATGCTGAAACTATCAGCGCCACTTGCAACTGGTTTGATTCTAGTGTCATGCTGTCCTGGAGGCCAGGCGTCAAATGTTGCGACGTACATTTCTAAAGGCAATGTCGCACTCTCAGTTCTGATGACCACGTAAGCAGTCCATTTTTCTTTTGTAGTTGGCTATATCCATAGCTGTGCAATTTGATAATATAGTTTCTATTGCCAAGAAAGGAAGTTTTCTATTTTAGAAACTTAATTAGCATGATACAAAGTTATGAAGACTTTTATCTGATTTATGCTGTTCTATTGAAGCATTGATTTTTTGGACAGCACTATTAGCATAGATGACTTAAAACACTTCCTCTAGTGTTTCTCTTCATACAAGGATTGTTTTCTAGTTTCATTATCATAACTGAATGGGAATCTGTTCAGGTGCTCAACTATTGGAGCTATTATAATGACACCCCTTCTCACCAAGCTTCTTGCCGGTCAACTTGTCCCCGTTGATGCTCCTGTATGTTCACAATGGCTCGATATAACCCTTTCCAGCTATGCGCTTGCAAATCAAATTCCTTATTTCAAAAGAAGCATCCTGACCTGAAATTTATATGCACCTTTTACTTTCTTTCCAGGGTTTGGCTCTCAGTACCTTTCAGGTTGTCTTAGTTCCAACAATAGTAGGAGGTACTAGAAAGGTGTTCCACGTTTTTCTCAGTGGCAATTTTGTCCACCCTATTCATACTCCTCTGCAGTAGGGAGCATTTCTTTGTTCATGTGTTAACTAAGGTTGCACGGTTTTCTCCTATGCAGTTCTAATGAATGAATTCTTCCCCAAGTTCACGGCAAAGATAGTTACAGTGACACCTTTGATTGGGGTCATTTTGACCACCCTGTTATATGCTAGCCCTGTAAGTTTCTGATTAATTTGCTCTTTTCTACCCCTGGTATTGTGAATATAATATGCATCAACAGCGAGCTGAATATGTTGGTATGCTTCGAAGATTGGGCAAGTGGCGGAAGTGCTTAAAGCTCAAGGGGCGCAGTTGATACTTCCTGTTGCTCTCTTGCATGGAGTTGCATTTGCCCTTGGATATTGGATGTCTAGGGTATCATTTGGTGAATCCACGTCCCGCACAATTTCCATAGAATGTGGGATGCAGGTAAGTTTCATACCGTTTTTATCTTTAACATCCAGCAGCATCTTCTTTGGTTGTTTGTACTCTTTTTCATGCCGTGATGTGGCTTAATTGTGTGGCTGTTACGAGGTTCTGTTTGCAACACAGCAAAATTAGATTGAGATGAATGAAGAAAATTAATCATTTCACTTTGAATGTCGCCAGATGTGGATTAATTTACCCTTGAACTTGCCATATGATTCTTTGATATGTAGCAAAATTCTCCGATTTTGACAATATGGCGTGCTCAATGTCTATGCAGAGTTCTGCACTTGGATTCTTGTTGGCACAGAAACATTTTACGAACCCACTAGTTGCAGTTCCTTCTGCCGTTAGCGTTGTTTGCATGGCGGTATAATTTCTCTTCTTTACCATGATCATTCCGCACCCGCCCCTTTGCTCTTCGTCTTTCCCCATGCTCGCCTTGCACTTGTTTAATTTCTAATGCATAATGTTTATCCTTCTAAAAAATTTCGTGTTGCAGCTCGGTGGAAGCGCTCTAGCTGTGTTCTGGAGAAACAGGCCAATACCTGCAGATGACAAGGATGATTTCAAAGAATAAACGCTTTCTTCAAAGGCATTCTTACGACTCAGTGAAAATTGCTTGAAAAGTAGTCGACTTTGGGCCGCGGTGGGTATAATCTTTTGTATTTCTAGATGGGGGATTTTGTAATACTATATTATTTCACAGTTGTTCCAGTGATTATCCATAATCATCTATGCATTGGGTTACGCCTCGCGTGATGGATGCAAGGTTTTGTAGGCATATCGTGTGCTTTCTGAGTGTTGTTTCAAGAGTTATGTACTTTGATGCGGTAGCTTTAACATGCAAGAAAAGTTGATAACACAGTTGCTTCGAGCATTCAGCTCATAAAATGGTACGAATTAGCTTTCTAGACTCGCGATTTCTCTAATGTCTCATACTGAAAGATAAGATGTGAGCAACATTTTCAGTTTTTTGTGTGAATGTATAAATGGTTTTTGAGTATTGTCAACCACGAAGATGATTATTTGGTAGTATACATTTTCCACATGTAACTACGATTTCTCATCTATTTAAATATATAAAGTTAAATTTACTTTATTTGATATCAAAATTTGGTTTTTTTCACATCAAATTTGATTTATTATATATTAAATATCTTTTTATTATGAATTCGTGAATTCATCCATTGCTTTGTATTAGGATATGTTGTACTGTTTTCCTCAATTTTGACTCTAACGTACTGTTTTGAACAATTTAGAAAGTGAATTATCAACCAAAATTTGAATCAAATTAGGTCATGATTCGTTAAATTGATAATTGATTATGTGTGCATGCAATACAAGAATGAAAAAGTACTTGTAATTTATGATTTAAGCTTAATTTATTGTGAAGTCGTAATTCATAAATTGATTTTAGGTTTTTCGATGTTTTCTATTGTATTTTGAAAACCTACCGTCAGTGGATTATATGTACCACATTGTGATATTACCAGTAGTACCAATGATTATACCTACATTTTGAATGACAACTGATACCCGTACTCATACTCAGGAGTGGAGCTACATGTAGTCAAGCATAGGCAGTTGTTTATACTTAATTTCTTAAAAAGAGTATCTATTGTTGATTTGGTCTGAATCGTCTATAATTATTTTATGCAAAAAAAATATATTGTATTGTTTTGTGTGGTTTTTTTTTAATACACAAATATGAATCCATCATCATCCACCATTCACCATTCAGATATAAATAAATCTTTTGTATGAAAAAACCTCATTCTTTAGGAGTTGAAAATCTTCATCAAGATAAAGTCAAGAAGAAATCAATTTGAATGATTTTACTGTTGATCTAGCTTGTCAACCCTGAATTTTTAAATATCCCTTCAATAATAGAGATAGAATCCACATAGTATATCTTCAAAAGGGCACATGCCACTAGCAAAATCGTAATTTTTCGAAAACAAAATTTAGGATTTTGAAATAAAAAATCATCAAAAATGACTTGCGGAAGAGTATGGGAGATTGGTGGATGAGTGATAACATAGTTATTCATATTATGAAGATGCTTTTGGCACAATTGATAATGATTCAACCATTAATTGAATGTTTTCAAAATATGAAAACTTATCGACATGAATTGTAACTTTGCTTTTTATGTTAAGGAGAATTTCGTCCTTTTTTTTATTAGATATAATATCTAATCCTTTTTTTTCTTATAATACCTATATCGTGCTCGCTTACACTTCAAATTTTTTTAACTTTAATCATTCGACAATGACATATAATCCCTCAAAACTTTGAAATTATACGTATGATCCTCTTATTAATTTCTTTAAATGGTGTTTCATGTCAAACTATTTCAATTTTTTTAACTAATAAAGAATATATACATATGATCATTTTATGAAATTCTTTAATAACATTTTGTGCCAAAATAATATGATCTCAATTGACGATATAGGGGTTAAACGTATATTTTTAAACTTGATGGGGGTCGTCTAACACGACTCAATACTTTAGATAGATTAAATATTATTTTTTTCTTTATTAAATGTTTGAGGTTTCAACTCAAAATCAATTCGCAATGAGATTAAATGCATCTTTTAGATTTGAAATGAGGACATATTTTGGGTGGAACGGAGTATTGAGCCATTGAGGATTTGGGTCTAATAGGATCTGATATCATATCAAACCTATGAAGTTTCAAAATAGAATCAATTAACAATGATAAAAATAACCAGAATTTATATATGTGATTATATTGATTTTTCAAATTTCAATCTAAATAGAGTTTTCTCAACATACTTGAAATGTATTTTGAGTGAGCAAAGCAAGTAAAGTTAAGGGATGAAATTCAAAACCAGTAACAAGGTAGAAAATCAATAAACAAAACAAACCATCATAAAAAAAAAGCTTTTACTCCTTTTGTCTCATTTTAATTGTAACTGTTTAATCTTGTATGTAATTTTATATATATGTTAAAGTTTTACAGAATTTGATGAAAAAAAATATTGTTTTTTAGTGATAGTGGGGTGTAATTATGATTTAGGAAAGAGAATGAGAGAGGAGGATCGAGGAAAAACGTGGTATGATACTTTGATTATATTAGTATAAATATATTATATATATAATTATATAAAACATTCAGATAACAAATCATGTAGATGACAAACGATATGACGGTATGACATGTCATTTCATTTTATTTAAACCAAGAAAAAAATCTTTATCAGTTAAATATCTATCTTTTTCATTATAAGTTGAACGGTTAAAGTTAAATTTTAAGAATAAACATCAAATCGTACCTAACTATTTGATAAAAAAACGTAAAATAAATAAATAAATAAAAATATTAACATCATATGTACAAGTTATGAAACAAAAATAATTATATCTTATAAATTTATACAATTATTTTTCAAAGGAAAAAATATAAAATTAATTCTTATATTATTATAATTTTGTAATAATCTAACCCTATCGATCTGTATATCATGTTAAAACTTTTTATGTTATATAAATCTAACCATAACTATTTGATGAATAACATATTTTATAAACTGATTTTAAGGATGAATTTTTTATGGTATATCATATATTATTTACTTATAAATCCTTTTTGAATAATATAATATAATAAATGAATAGAAATATTAATATATAATTTAAAATCTTGAATGAATTTATCTATATATTTTGAATTATTTTAAAAATTTATCAATTTATATTTTCATCTAAATCGGATAATATTGATTAGTAAGACAATCATTAAATTTAAATTTTTTTATCGTATAATTATGTTTAATTTTACTTAATACTATAATTTTTTATGATGTTTCATCGTACAACGTATGGGTTAGTACTCTAATTGATTATTAAATAAAAAATAAAAATGTTATAAATATATTGGGACAAAAAATATTATAAATAAATTAAGACAGAGCGAGTAGTACTTAAAGAACATAGTTTTAAATTACTATATTCATCCCATAATATATGTAACACTTTTCTCTTTGAGTCGTAGTAATTTACTTGCAACATTTTCTCTTTTAGCCTATATTTAATTTAAAAAATCACATCAATCATATTTTGCTATAATGCACCCATTATCTCCTCTCACATCAACTTCACTATGTCTAAAAAATATTCTCTCTTTAGCAAATTCCAAAAAAATTCAATACACATAAATTTCCGTGTCGGGTCAAACGATTATAAGTATTATGGGCGTAATTATCAGATCCGAACCGATGATCGATCCAGCACGGTCTTTGGGTCAATGGGTCACTTGTTCGATTGGTTGAACTGGTGATTGAACTGTTTTATGATATTTTTAATTTTTATAGATTTATATCTATTTTATTTGATTGATATTTATTAAATATACGTATTTACATCATATATATATTTATTTTAAAAAACTAATATATTTATTAATTAAGAGAAAATATATTTGACCATATCAATTGCTTATTTGATTTTTTCATTGAACCGAATCGGTCAGACAACCGAGTCACAATTCAATTGGTTGAACCGATCGGGTCGCTCCAATTTTTATAACTAGGATTATGAGACGGATGGAGTAGTTTTTTTATTTTTACGACTTGTTGTCTATTCTGCTACTTCCGGCCAATAATTATTGCAAAGTTTTATTTTCATGCATTATTCAACATACAATTTGAGAAGATTTATTATTCACCTAAACGGTACGATTTAAATTTTCTATTGGTTTACAGTTATTTACGTAATGTTTAATATGATTAATGTTTTACGAAATTTTTTTCTTAAAAAATAGCATTTGATCATGTATCATAACATCAATCAAATCTTTAATCGTCATGAATATCCGATCAAAACAATATAATTTTCTTATATGAGCGGAATATGTTTTTCAAATAAAAAAGTATCACCAACTTTTTTTGAGATGGACGGGTATTTCAGCCTTTCTTAGGTTGACGAATATTTGTCTAGAGTTCACTGCTATATTCTAAGTCGGCAAACATTTATGGATAATCATTCCGTTAAGTTGATGATTATTGTGATTAACGATTGTAGAGTTGATAAAATTGCAACAGATGGTTGGTGTATTTTTGTCCACGAGAATTCCGTTCGAGTCAATTGCAGGCTTGCAGCTGGACCCCTTGAGGATTTTGGTACTATCGATTACCGAACCATCGCAAGATGGTTTGATTCCACCATGGTCAACCCCGTTCACCGACTAATTTAGAACCCAAAAAAAGAAAAAAAAATCCATACATAAAAATAGAAAGTTTGCAGTACTCCTTATAGTAATGTATAAATAATTCAGACAAAATTTTAACGAACTCTACGTAGCAGTACTATTTTTGGACAAAAATTTCACATAAAAGAATAGAGGAAACCCCATTTACCTCTAACAGAGTAATGTTTATTTATTTAAGTTAAAAACAATTACAAAACACATAATATTCTATGCCAGATCATATTGTTATAGTTAATATATAACGAAAAAAGTAATACATAACACAATAAAATAAATCTAATAATAACAAGGTTGATTCTTATGTAATAGTTGGTGGATTTTTCTGATTTAAAAAGCCGATGTTCAATGTGTCATATAGGTCATGTTTGAAAGACTAAAAGTTATTTTTTGATTTTTTATAAGTCAATTGAATTATTTGGTAAAATTTGAAAATATTTTTTTTTAAGAAAAACTAATTTATTAAATTGTTTTTTTATTTATGACTTCTTTAAGTTGGTTTTGAAAATGATATTATGTTCCTCTCATATTAAATACAACATTATTATTCAAATTATTATATTATTCAATACGTATTTTTAAAAAATTTTATTTGTTGTCTTAATGACGTAAGAAAAATTATGTCACTCATATCACGTTGAAATACATAACTTAAATTATCATTAATATTTAACGATAAATTTTAAAAAATAATATTTGATTATCCACGATAAACAAGTTATTATAAATAATTCGAGACGAAGGGAGTAAAACTTTTGCTAGAGGGATCAATAGTTTGATGCTTCACGTTTTATTTTCACCAACGATGAAGGATTTAACAAGAGTCCCTAAACTCAAAATTATATCTTTTGAGGAGAAAAACCTAGAAAAAGAATTCCACATTAAACGTAGAGATCGTTCCCTTTCCCACCAAGAAGAACCAAAGACCAGAACAGAGAACATTGAGAAGACAAAAAAAACTTGGAAGAAAAACAAAACCAAAGATCACAAAAAAATCTACCCAAATTCTCACATCTGTCAACCCATAACTCATCTCCTCAACATCTGAAAACTATTCCTTAGTTTCATCATGTCTCAAACCCATTGGGAAGCTGATAAAATGTAAGTATATTCAATTATTATCATGTCTTCAACTTTGATTCAACTTGCAGAGACCCTTTTCCCCCTTTTGATCACTGAATTCAGATCTTTGTTCACTGAAATTTGGAATCTTTGTCCACTGATTCAAGTTCTTGTTAGTGGTAAAGTGGGTAAGGTGGGTAAAGTGGGTTTCTATTTTTTGTCAAGTGGGTTTGATTCAATTTTGGGATTGGATTAGTATATGGTAGATTTTGGGAATTGGGTTCTTGATTTTGGTGGTTGATAGTTTGGGAATTGAATTGTAACGGCTGAAAAGTATTGGGATTTTGATTTTTGAGATTGGAATTTGATGGGTGAAGCTGCTATCTTTAGTTATTTCATACTAATCTTCTCATCTGGTTCACTATTTCATTAGGGATTTTGCTTGTGAATTCTATAGTTTTGATATTTTCAATTTCAATTTTTGGTTTGTGGGCATGATTGTTTCCTTTTGTTTTCTCTAGTGGGTTTGATTCAATTGTTCGATAAAAGTCCTCTAGGGTGAACTTTAGAAATTGGGGTCGCTTGATTTAAAGTATTTCGTTGAATTGTTTGGGTTGAACTTTAGGGGTTTTGCTTCTTAGATTTGGTAGTTCTCATCTTTTATTCTCGTTGTGATGTGAAAGTGGTGGTTCACTTTATTTTAATGTGATGCCTCTCGTAGTTATGGTCATTTCCCCTTTCTCATTGCAGATCTTAGAGCATTTGTTTGTAAAATCGACGTACTTGTAGGCTGATTGCAAGTTCTGGTTAGTCTATGGTATCATTTAGGAATTTGGTAGGCGATTTTCAGCCAATGCTAGCTTTTACTGGATTGTAATGGTTTTGCTAAGTGTTTTTTCTTTTGAGATCGGTATCCGAAGGATAAAGTCGTGTCTTTACTTCTTGTCGCAGCCGATACAGCTTTAGTTTAAGCCTTGTGGTGTCTTTTTTTAGCACCCTTTGTTTCTATCTTTATTTGTTTCTTTTGGAATTGCTACCTGTTGGGAATGTGTTCATTGTGCAATCTTGTAGCTGATTTTTTTTTCCTTTTTTGGTGGAATTATTCTTTGTCTTGAGTGCTAAATGATTTTATTGTTTGTTTGTTTGGAGAACAGGTTAGATGTTTATATACATGATTATTTCGTGAAGAAAAAATTACAAGTTTCTGCTAAGGCTTTTCAGCAGGAAGCCAAAGTAGCCACGGATCCCGTTGGTAAGTGTGTGACTACTCGTGAAATTAATGGCATGGAATATTAGCCATTTTTTAATGTTCTTGGTTAAATTGGGATCTCTATTTCTTGAAGCCATCGATGCTCCTGGCGGGTTTCTCTTTGAGTGGTGGTCAGTCTTTTGGGACATATTTATTTCGAGGACAAATGAGAAACATTCAGAGGCAGCTGCATCCTACCTTGAGGTATCATTGAGGACATACTTTTACCATGCAGATCATTCTTTGTTTTCCCGCCAATTGATAGAAGATGAGTTGTTCGTATCTACTTACCAACTATATACTGAGAGTTGGAGTGGCGAGAATTCGTGGTGGCACTACTGAAATTTGCATCTGCAGGGATGATTTGTTAGCTTCTGATTAATTTATTTAATGGCCGTATTTAGATTCAATTATCTAAAGCGAGAGCTGATCAACAGATGCAGCAACAAAAATCACAACAGCAACATATGCAGGTGCAGCAATTCCTAATGCAACAGAGGCAATTTCAGCAACAACAACAGCAGCAGCAGCAACAACGAAGAGATGGGGCTCAGCTCGGAAGTAGCAACCCCACTGGGATGGCAAACACTGACCCTCTAATGAGACATAGCCCTGGAACTGCCAATGCTATAGCGACGAAAATGTATGAGGAGAAATTGAAGCTACCATCTTCTGAAGATCCAGCTATGAAGGTATTATAGAGTTTATATCTGGATATTATTCCATTCCATATGTGAAAAGTTGTAAAAATGGTTTTAAGCAGAGGTTCGGCGATAATATGGGTCAGCTCATGGATCCTAACCAAGCCTCGATGTTGAAGAATGTTGGACAGTCTCCAGGGTATGATATCATTTTGATCGCATTGCTTCTATCTTTCCATTGGATTCGTGTCTCTTCTTTTGTTGACACTAAATTTGTTTGAATTTGTAAGGCAAGCGTTGCACAGCACAGGAGGAGGCATCTCAGGAAATCTACAACAATTCCAATCTCGAAACCAACAACTTCCACTTTCTGCTCCGGTATACGTCGATACCTATCATTCTTATTTCTTGGTCTATTAAATCGATAGTCTTAGTGATTTAGCTGTGTGGTTTTTACTCTTCACTGAAAATATCCCAAAAAGTTGAAATATTAATTTATGTCTGTGCGTTTTTCCTTATATGTCTAATTTTGGATATGAAGAATGAGATGAATCCACTTATGAATGTCCGAGCTCCTGGACCTGAAGGATCACTGATTGGTCTTCAAGGTAAGACATGCACTGGACACATTGCAAATACTTTTCCGTGCCAGTATTTATGTAGCCTTGTAAAAGTGAAATTTCGTGGATTTGTGAGAGGAAGCAAAGGCACCTTAGAAAAATATTTTACATTATAACTTTTGTGGGCACATGTTTTAGTTAAGCTATGTTACCAATCTAGTGCTAAAGGGACCCTGAAATATCAACGGGGGGTTTTAAGATATCAAGTATCTTAGTGTCTAGAGCTTTTTATATTTTCTTCTCTGTTTGTCATTGTAGATGGCTCACTATGCCATAGAAATCATTTGAAGGTTTATATCCTTTTGTTCATATTCTAATGGTTAATCTAGTATTGTATATAAATAACAAGGTTAACCTAGTTCAGATTACGCAGCTCATTGTTGCAATTTATAGATTTCATCGCTTGTTCATCGCTTGTTCATACTTGGCTTGAATTAACTTTGGCCTTCTTATGTCTAGGCTCAAATCAGAATACCAGTAATGTGACTCTAAAAGGGTGGCCATTGACAGTAAGTCGTCCTTGGCTATTTTCTCTCCTTGTCTGTTTTTTAAGACACAACTAATGTGTGCAGACATTAGTTCCTCAATATAATATCTAAAACATAATTATCCTCTTTTCAGAGTGTGATGGCTAATGACTTGTCGTATTTAGTGGTCAAGTGTTTCGTAGTTCTTAACTAATCCTTGTTTTCCTTCTAGGGATTAGATCAAGCACGAGCACAGCAAAAACCTATGATCCAGAATCCGCAGCCTTTCCATCAACTCGCGTTACCCCAACAGCTTATACTCCAAGCTCAACAAAATCTTGCATCTCCATCCGCCATGGATGCGGACACCAGACGGATGAGGATGATGCTTAGTAACCAAAACATGGTCCTCGGGAAGGATGGCCAATATAGTGATTCCGGAGAGATGCTTCCTAATGTTGGGTCACCCATTGGTGCCCCAGCTTTGTCTCGCGGAGAATCTGAAATGCTAATGAAGGTTCTCTTTGTTATTTGTTTGCCACTAGTTGCCTTTTTTTGCTTCTCTGGCTGCATATTTACAGCTTGCCTTTCTTGTATGCCATATGCTGAACAATTGGAATTCAGCAACAATTGCAGAACAATGACCAAGTACTACAACATACCTTACAAAACCCGCGGTCAAGCCCTCGAATTTCAAATCCGCTCAACCATCCCGATAAAATGGTCGGTTCTGGCAGCATGACAATGGACAGTGGCATGCAGAATTCGTTCCGTGGGAATGATCAGGTTGGTTATGCCTGTAATTGCGATGTTTCATGATTCTGACTGCTATCCTACTTTTGTTCAGTACTTTTAGCTGCATGAATAGTTAATTTTCAATTCAACCCATTCATGAAGGCTTCAAAGAACCAAATGGGGCGGAAGAGAAAACAGCAGGTCTCTTCGTCAGGCCCGGCCAATAGTACGGGAACCGCAAATACTGCGGGCCCATCGCCAAGCTCAGCGCCTTCAACGCCATCAACACATACCCCTGGAGATGTCATGTCCATGGCTAATCTACAGCATAACAGTGGTTCTTCAAAGCCTTCGCTTATGTTTGGCGCTGATAATATAAGTGCACTTACATCACCGAGCAATCAATATGTGAGCAAATTTCGCTTTTCAGCTTTCAGTTTTCGTTTATGCCTTTAGACCTTTTCCTTGAGACGCAGGATAAGTTAAACGTTGGTGTTTTTTGACTTAGTGACCTATTTCCACTATATAAGGTCTTGATGATTCTGTAATCTTAATTATTCTGGAACCTTAGTTATTCTGTTTGCATCAGAAGTTTGCTTTTCTTGACTTCTGGTTATATCGGCTGTTTGAAAGTCTATCTAATTATGGACCAGCTATTCCCCATACTTGAATATTTTCAGGTTGAGCTCGGACGATTTGTTGACGATGCAATTTTGGATGATAATGTGGAGTCATTCTTATCTCAAGAGGAGGGAGAGCCTAGGGAGACTATGGGTCGGGGTATGGATGTCAGCAAAGGTGATGCCTTGACATGTCTGTCCCTGGTTTTCTCCATCAATTCTGTTCGTGGCTGACTAACATAAGTTTTAGGTTGCACTTTCAAGGATGTCGCTATTATTCAAGCGAGCAACAACAAAGTTAACTGTTGTCACTTCTCGTCGGACGGAAAACTGTTGGCCACAGGTGGCCACGACAGAAAAGTTAGTGGAGATTGCTTAAGCACCAAATTTTCTAATATTGATTCTGCTTTCAACATAAGCTTATGGCTTTGATATGCATCTTGTATAGGCTGTTTTGTGGTACACGGATTCTCAAAAACAGAAGTCTACTCTTGAAGAACATGGCCATATGATCACAGATGTTCGTTTTGGCCCGGCTCTTGGCATGATTCGGCTGGCAACATCATCTTTCGACAAAACTGTCCGAGTTTGGGGTGCCGAGAATGTTAGCTCTTCATACTGAATTTACGCATTGTGTTTTTGGCTTTTGTAAGCTTTGAGATCTCCCTTGATTCTGATTGGTAATTCACCTTGCAGACAAGCTACTCGCTTCGCAATTTCACGGGTCACTCGACATCAGTTATGTCATTAGATTTCCATCCTAACAAAGAAGATCTTATATGCTCTTGTGATGCAAACGGCGAGATAAGATACTGGAGTATAGTTAATGGCAGTTGCCCCAAAGTTTTCGAGGTGAGGAAAACTTCCTAAACCAGAAACAACTCCTCTTGGCTTTTATTGCCTTTCACTGGTTCAACAACTTCCCTTTTGCTGTCAGGGCGGCATGACCCAAGTCCGGTTTCAGCCTCGCCATGGGAAGTATCTAGCGGCTGCGGCTGATAGCATTGTATCAATATTTGATGTGGAGACGCATACTTGCATTCAGGCATTGCAAGTGTGTTATTCGTTCCTATATATGACTGGCTTTGTTTTATGACTTGTTTTGTTATGAAATGTTACTGCCTCATCTGATCATGATGTTCTCGTATTTGTCTCTCCCTCCCTTTTTGTTGTGTAGGGGCATAACCAAAAAGTAACGTCCATCACTTGGGATCTCTCAGGCGAGTTCCTCGCTACTGTTAGCGAGGATTTGGTCAGGATTTGGAGTGTTGGCTCCGGGAGCAAGTGGCAGAGCATTCACGAGTTGAATTGTAACGGCAAGAAATTCAATTCGAGTGTCTTCCATCCGCTTCATCCTCTATGGTTGCTCGTCGGCTGCTACCAGGCAAGCTTCACTCTCATGCTATTATAATACGAGCCTAGCAAAAATCACATTATATTTTTTGAAACAATGTGCAATTCTTATCAAGCTTGTATTAACATCACGTGGTTTCGACTTCTTTGTCTAGAATCTGGAGTTGTGGGACGTGGCCGAGAAGAAAACTATGGCCCTGCCCGCACACGATGGGCTGATATCTTCCTTGGCTGCTTCAAGCGTTACAGGCTTGGTGGCCTCCGCGAGCCATGATAAGTGCGTTAAACTGTGGAAGTGAAGCTCCTGTTTTTCGCTCTTGTAAAGAACCAAGATCGGGTCCTATATATATATATATATATATATATAAGGATTTCGGTTTCGGTTTCGGTTTATATATACTTTGCTTGTTTGTGTTTATTGTACGAACCACAGTTGGACTATGTCCAAAATGCTTGTATCCTCGATGCTTTGAAGCATCACCAGACTCGTTAAAGTGTCGGAGATGGAATGATTCTACAATGGAGTTGTTTTGTCCTGTATCAATCTAATAATATTTCCTTTTGCATTGTTTCAAGCATTGGCTCACTTGTAGTTTCCTTTTGCATTTCGCTCTTTTAACAATCACATAATTATGTACTCTACGAATTGCAGCCAGATTTTGATGCAGCAGCAAATGTCATCTTGAATCGTGGATGGCATGTTTTCGCAAATTTTAAGGTGCAGAGTATGAAAGATGCGGTAAAATACAATTTGCTGTTGTCATTGGTTTATTTAAAAGGGAAAATGGAGGCTGTTGTAGCAGTAATCAAGTTGACTGTTACAATAACTTCTTCGTCATATATTTACTCTTAAACATTCTCAAATTCAAATTTTAACGATGAAATCATATTTCTTTTAAACATTTTCAAATTCAAATTTTAACGGTGAAAATTGTTGCAGTAATAGCCTGTTGACATCACCTTAAGCACAAACACTTCCCTGCATTTTAAATCAGTCCCGACTGCCTGTACTTCGTATTAGAAAATTGAAATCAAAATCAAAGCCAGAGTTTCTGCTGTGTTGAATTTGATATGGAACCACCAAGGAATAAATCAAGGCCGACATGAAGGTGCGCTTTGCAATTCAAATAGACCTCAAGCTCACTGGGCCATAGGCCCTATACAGTGTTATGTAGAACTAGGAGATTCAGCAACCCAATTAATATCTTCATCGATTAGTCTGAAAATGATTAGATATTATTATTTTCATTGTCGTTAGGGACAACAATGTGCAATGAGACTATTTCTCGAACGCATATGGTCCAAATCTATCTTGATGAGGTTTGCAACTACTAAAATGCTTCGAGTCCGAAGGGTTGAATTGCGATACATCTAATACATTCAAGTTTCGACTATAGACGAACACTATGGTACTATATATGTATTATGATGCTTAATCTATGAACTGTCCATATATGTAAATGCACGCGTACGCACACATATATCGATAAAGTATTTGTGTTGTAAAAGACAAGTCAACTATCTTCACCACTAATGGTGGGTAATGGTTTTAAAAGTTATTTTTTTTTTTTTTTTTTTTTTAAAAAAAAAAAAAAAAAAAAGAGTCGTAAAGATTGTTTCACAGTATGTAGTTGGATACCTTTTGTAAAACAAACACTAACCCGTATATATATAAGAAAAAAGAGGTTAAAGTGTCTTAAGTTAAGATATCTAAAGACACTCGTAAAAAATGTTATAAATGATATCAATCATCATCAAGTTTATTCATGGATATTGTCACTCACTCATGTACATTGTGCTTGTGAAATTTTGGGGTCATTGGTGACGTTCAATAATGAGAAGACACATTTATGAATTATTTTAAATCGTTCAATTTTAAGATTTTTGATTTTAAGGATTGAAGAGTTGGAATGATTTCAACTTTGATAATCATGTTTCATATGAATAATTGATCACATATAACGACGAATTTATTGACAATGTCGTTTATAACATTTTCATGAGTGTCTTTAATTATCTTAGTTAAAAATATTTTATCCCCTTCAACCCCTACACATATGTTTCAAAAGCATTCCCCTTAAAGTTTCGACCGGTCTAGACCATAAGAAAGTAATTAACCAGGTTGATGTTTGATTGATGGTAACACACAACATAGATATAAGTCTATGTGTACTAAGAGAGGGACAAACTTAATTAAAGTGTGAACCGAAAACGAAATCGAAAAGGAAGTAAAAAAACCGAAGCCATGTGCTTTTGCATGAAAGAGAAGAAGCTGAGACAGCAAGTTGTCATTGTCTGTGCAATACACATTGTATTATTATCTGGATTTCTGATTAAAATGTGAGCCGATATTGATGGGGCTTCATTGGTAGGGCGAATAGGGAAGGAAACCTGAATTTGTTGCATAATATGCGCAAATTACATGTAAATATATAGCCAAACGGGATTTTGTAACGGGATTTATTATCCTCACAGGGGTGAGTTTTATGATTATACTTGATAGCAATAAACGGGGTAACTTTGGCAACAAGGTAACTGTTGTAACTCATTTTATCATCTATTTTGACATTACGTTATACACGGTATTATGAGCTGGTTTTCAGTTGTTGTTCCTTTCCCAATGCTAGGTTCTTACACGTTATTCCCCCATCCGTTGTTGAAAACACTACTTCCCGTCCGACTTGCACGTGTTAAAGAATGTCGTATGTTAGCGTTCATCCTAAGTCAGGATTCAACTTTTCATGAGATTCATAGCTCTGAGCTTTTTGTTATTGATTTTAAAAAAACAAATTACTGGTTATACAATAAAAAAATTTATGAATTAGACATTTGCGCCTTCAAATTCAAAACAAGCTAGTCCAGTATGTTAGCTGGACTAGCGAAACTTGTTGCAGCAGTTAGTTGACTATCTCGTCCTACGTTCAAACATTAATATATATGCTTTCAGATGATACTCATATCCTAGTTACTGCAGACAACTCCCATATATGGATCTCAGGCGTCGATCGACTGCCTACAGCACCAACCGACGAGTAGTATTTTCTTTTATATTCGTATTTCACTTTCGTATTTTAGTTACTGATTGGACAGTTACAATATACTTGTACATATTGGAGTACTTTGTTGCTACTATATACTCATCCTCATATCTCCTTTCATTTCTGCCACTGATATTTTTCCCTGCAGCCGACTAGACTATTGCTTTCTACAATTATTATTCCGTGAGCTCAGGAATCTCTTTTCCCTTTCTATGCTTTCTGAGCTTAAAAATAAAAGATGACATTTCATACACAGAGGAGTATATAGTAGTAATAAAACTTAAGAAAATGACACATCTGAGCTTGATTTGTATGGTTCACTGGTTTGTGTATGTTCGCTCATCTTTCACGCAACTTGTGAATTCAATCAATATTTGTTGTCTTCGATGTGAATTTTCCTATTGTTTTTTCTTTTTCCCTGATTGCGGAACTATTTGATGGGTTCAATGTTTTAACATATGGCCTTGAAGAAATTTGACATGATGTGAGCATGCGCAAATTGCCGAAGTGTTATCTCAGTGATATTTATCATGTGGTCAAGAAATCAATATTTTTTTATTTTATTTTTTATACTTGAAAGATTACAAGCAGAGTAGAAATAGGCTAATTGCGATCCAAAATAGGATCCATAAACCCTATCCAAAATCAAAAACATGGAACGATCCCAACCAAACTCCATCTAATCAAAACCAGGGGTTCGGTACTTTATTTATTACTACGTAAAGGCAGTAATAAAAAATTCTACTCCATCGATCGCAATATACATGCAATGCTTGTTTTATTGGACACTGATATAGTAAACCTTATTATCATTTAAAAAATATTTTTTATTCATCAAAATCCATAAAAACTTATCATATATATAAATTCTCGTGCCGAATCAAACGTTTACAAATAAGATGAAATAGAGGAAGTATTAATTATATTCTTGATCATATGATCCAGAAAAAAATGTGCTTTATCTTTGAGTCAATCTTTATACGACTCGTATATCGTCTAAGCCATATCTATAAATAAATATGCGTGGAACAATCGAGTACTAGCTTGTTTCTCTAACGTAGGATTCCAAACTATATATGTAAAAAGGGTAATTAAGGTCACAAGGGATAGCCAAAATGTTGGCACAAATATGTTTATCAACAGTGAAGTATAGTGAATGAATCACATGCATGCCGAATATTTTACTGTACATGAAATGCCATGTCGTGTATAGTGCATGCATATCTCTGCTTAGCAGCTAGCAGGAGATGCTATGTACCCCGTTTCCTTGTATACAAACTTTAGAGAAAGTCTAAATATACGTATAGATGTGTCATGATTGAATTTAAACCACTCAACATGACTGCAACAACAATACTAGAGACTGAATTATACTCCCTCCGTCTTAAATCATATTGCAATAATAATTCATTCATAAATCATACTTCCTCCGTATCAAATTTATTGAAACTTTTTTTTATTTGAGCCGGCCCAAAATAAATAAAACGTTTTCGTTTTTGAAATCTTTTTCATGCAAAATTATCAAAATATTCCTACTCCATCATTGTTTCTTTTTTCATCTTTTTCGCTCCTGTCTCCATATACTCACAAGTACAAAATCATCATTATCCATTGAATTTAACATATACTCCTTCTGTGTTAATTTAAATACAATCGTTTAATCTGACTTGTGATTTTGTATGTATTAAAATTTTGAGTAATTTGATAGAGTAAGAATATTTTTTTAGAATTAGTGAGATTTATTTCAGTAATTAAAAAAGAAGATGATATTATAACAAAACAGGATTGATTTGATTTTTTTATATTAAAATTTTACCTCAAAAAAGTTACAAATGTATTGATAATCTAAAAATAAAATTATTTTATATATTACAAGATAAAAGAATGTCAATTTATATATTAAATAAAACCATTACAAAAGACGTCAGGAGTATTGGATTGGTTTCGTATTCACGAATCACTTCTGCAGTAACCTTCTTTTTTTTAGTGCAGTAACTTGGTAGATAGGGAAGAACAGCAGCTAGCTAGCTGGTGCAGTGTGATACTGGCTCGCCTCGATTGACGAGGGCTCAACTGAAAAGCGACTGTGCAGCCTTTTGCTTCTGATTCGGATTCCCTGATGAATCTGATCTAATCTCATTCTCATTTATCTCTCTCTCTGCCATAAGTTGTTAAATTTTTGTACTCCCCAATGCAATTTTCTCTGATTCTTCTCCCCAAATCCAAGAGTTCTAGCCTACCAAAAGTTTACTCCATTAACCATAAAACAAAATATTCACTGGGTATGTCATATTATCTCATTTCAAAATTATTATATTATTTTGTTTTATTTCAAAATATTTATAGTTTTTTTAATTTTTAAAAAATATTATGTAATTAGGAATTAAATAAGATGAAAAAGATAAATATTATATGATTTAGAATTGAAGTTAAGAAAAAAAAAATACATCTAAATTTACGTGCATAAAATAAATATTATAATTATAATGAGACGGATGGTGTATTTATCATCTATCATTTAAAAAATTACCTCTATCACAAAAATAATACTAATAAAAAATAAAAATGAAACAACCTTTCACAATGGTTATTAAGTTCTACCTTTCACGATAAGAGTGTCTGATATCTACCAGATGGGAGAAAACCTTTGGACGACGACCATTATGATTTCGATGTCTCAACACAAATACCCCAAATGCTTTCAATTGAGAGTACTATAAGGACCTCGTATGTATGTGTTCTGTGGGCATCTTATGTCTTAAGGATTTATATACGATATGGGGATGACACGTCCCTTTTCCTATGTTAGCTATTCATAGACATAGAGTCATGGAACAAATTCATGAGAAAAAGATGATGCGTTGATTATGGCCTTGAATGTACCTCAAAGTAGCTACACAAGAAAATTTTCTCCATCCATCCGAAGTTCAACTGAATTGTATACAGTTATTTCACAGTAAATCAACAACATATAAACTATTTCCATAAAGGATAGAATTTGAAAAAGACGAAATATGCATGATTTTATCTTTGTTAAAAATTATTTCCTTTGTCCCGAATTATAAGCAACGGTTTGAAAAACACACTTGTCGAGACGTAGTTTGACCCATGGTGTAGGATGATGAATCAAAAAAATTATCGTAAAATACAGATAATAATTTTAGTTATGTATTTAAACTTGACGTCAGTGATATAATTTCTTTGTATTATTAAGACGATAAATAAAACTTTTCAAAATATATATTGAATAATATAATAATTGATAATATTATTTATAATATAAAACATAAAATTCATTTTATGACATGAATTAATATATTCATATTGAAGATTATAAGTACTCCCTATTTCTTTGAAAAAGAAAAATAAACAATGAAAAACGAAGCAATTGAGTTGATGCAACGAGGAAGAGTGGAGGCTATGCATGTGGACAAATTATAGGGTAGATAAAATGATTGGATGACACGCTGTAGAGTACTTTGATGTGACGTGCCACATCTATCTCCATTTGAACCAACCATATTGGAAACTGACTGCTTTTACCTTTTTACGATCACGAAATATTATTAGCGATATTCTCTAAGAAATACTACTTATTTGGATGAATCCGATCTTCGTTCTGAATTAATTACATATTTTCTTTGTTCTGAATTAATTAAAATATTTTTATATAGATTTTGATAAAAAATGAATATTTTTTTAATAATTTACTGTAACAATTGTATGAGAACTGAATGAATGTATTATAACAAATGATATTAATTTCGTATTTTTTTTATATTAAAAGATTTTTCGTTTTATTTATTTTAAAATTGATTTAAAAAACTTTCAAATAATTTGAAACGGAATAAATATGATTCGATGTGATCATCTTCAAAGCTCATTCTTTTACATTGAGAGTTACTGTCATGAAGGTACGGAGTGTAACATCCTAACACTCCCTTTTGATACTCTTAGCTTCAATTTGGTTAGATGTCTGCCTAATATTTTCCCGAAGGATCCATAAGCATCAAGGAAAAGGCAAACTTAAGCTATCAAAGACAAAAAGTTCTAATTACTCCATCCTTTTGGATTGCAATTTTCGTCATGCTCACCTCTATCAAGTGGAATACATCCTAAAACGATCATATGTTTTTTTCTTAGAATTCGTTATGAAGTACTGCTACTACTACTGAAGGAAGAGATATTTTATTTTGAATAAGAAGGGAAGAAATGACAGTGTGCATGGAAATGTCACACCGGATCTGATCTGATTGCGTGGAAGAAAACAAGTGCAGTGCAGCCCCTAATCCGACTCTGATCGCTGCACTTCAATTCTGGTCGTTATTGATCTGCAACAACAACAACAACACAACAAAAATCCAATCCCTGCATATGATTTGATGATCATATCATATCTCATTTTCTCATACCATATACCCCCTCCAACCAAGTGAACCATTGACTTATTCATGTACTATATGATCGGGACAGCGATTCAGCACTTTTTATGTACTCAAGAGGGATTAATCCGATGATAAGTTATTTTTTTTCTGATTAGAGAATCAAAATCTCCTAAGATATTAAAAAATCACTTTTTTAGCATAAATATTATATATTTGATAGGATTATTTGAAAATATTATTTTGATTCCACTCTTTCAAAATTCCTTTTTACTACTAACCACATTGAGTTTGTGAAATTTTAATTATATTGCTGTTGGATAGATGATTTAAATATTCTCTCTGTCCTCAAATGATTACTCTCTCCGTTTCATAATATATGAAACACTTATTTATTTAGATTGTCCCAAAATATATACAACATATCATATTTAGTAGTAATTTTTTTACATAAAAAATATAAAAATAATCATCATTTGTTACCGTACATCCACAATCTCCTCTCACAACTGTTATAGTAAACCCCACTATCATCACAAGAATATTCTTTCATCATATATCATATGAATTCAACACAAACATAAATTCACCTATCGGGTTAAAGTGTTATCTATATTTTGAAACGAAGAGAATATAATATTTATACAAGAAAAATGATTTATTGAGTTAAGCTATCTCCAAAGTATTCAATTACTCCCTCCGTTCCAATTTAATTGTCGTTTGAGGATGAAATAAAATTTTAAAATATGTGTCGTGAGATATAATCTATGCAATAATTAAAATTTCTTATCAATTTTACCCATTTATTATTATTCTTTATTCTTTGACTCAAGAACATAAGTATTAAACAACTTATCATTAATAAGGACAAAAATTGAATTTCTTGTGTTATTAAGATGTGTCTTTAAGATTTCTTAATGTGTGTGTTTTGATCCGAACAATAGATAAATTAAAACGGAATGAGTTTATATTTAAGCAACATCTAATAATTCACAAGTTTTCTAAGGAAGTTCCAAATGCTAGATCTTAAAAGTTTGGAAATATTTCCTCTTCAATGATAAGAAGGCTTGTGAATGATGAGCTTTTGTCCATTGTGGTCATCAGGGACTTTGGTTTAATTATTTGATTGTTGAGTGCCATACATTTTTTGGATGTTGCCATGCATTGCGCAATAAAAATCACCTTCAAGTTGGGTTCTTGTGAGTTCTGATTGTCGAGTTGTTAAATTTTGTAGGACTTATAAATGGCAACATGACCCCATTGTATGTCTTGGGACTATTAAGACAAAGATTAGGGAAAGGTGCCCTTGAAAAGGGCAACCTTTGTTGGTTCAACTAGCACATATTTATAAAAGTGATGCCCATTAACCTTAGAGGCTTTGGTGCCCTTATGATCTAAATTTAAGTATCATTACATACACTCAAAAGCCCTTTAGGGCCCCAACACAAACCCGTCTCCGTGACGTCTAACGCAAGACAACAATCAAGATAATCCCATGGAGTTCAAGATCCACATAATGTGCAACATTCAAGCTAGATTCATGATCAAGGCTAGCTAGTTAGGCACTTTAAAACGTTCCTCTCTATTCAGTGTCGATTTTAGTGGAGGCTTATGAAAGACGTTGAGAAAAAGTGATTGTTTTCATTGATCAACAGAGATCATTGTTGATGTATGTTAATCTCAACTTGGAGCATGCATAAACATATGGTTTACAAATTAGCACACTCACAAATGAGCTACTTGTTCATCAAATTGCCTCTTTATTTATATGTTGGGTTTACATTAAATGTTGTCATTGTTGTATTAGCTATCCTTATAATAACTTGATGCATACTCCACATCAATTGCATGCCTATCATACCTTAAATGCATAGGTACCTTTTGAATGCTAAAATTTCCATCAAAAACTTCAATTTCATCCTTTAGTTCATAAGATGGATGAAATATCAAATATATGTTTAAAATGACCAGAATCTACTCCTATAATTTTGATGCTTGAAATCTTCAATGCATTGGCTTCCCCTTTTCCTTAATCTTGTCAATTATTCGTAGTGATGTTTTCTTGGTGTGAATCAAAAGTAGATTGAAATTGATGTAGCATGTATATGCTTAATGTTCCTTTTTTCCATCATTTAAACTCAATAGTACTAAACTTAGCTAAGGACACCAATCAATGATTATGAGTATTTGATATATATCCACTATTTGAAAAAGGCTAGAATCTTGACTAGATCTTTGAAGATGAAAGTTTAGAGAATGAGGGAATTAGCCACTGGAAGTTCGGCTTGAAGATAAGACCAGATCATGCAATTAGAACGAGCACGATCATACAATACGGAGTACAATAGCCTGAACGAAGTTCTCACACGTTGAGAGATAACCTACAAACAAACGGGTAAATTATCATTAGAAACCTTTACAAACATGATAAATCGTGTTTCAACTGAAGTTGATTTCGATTGCACTAACTCGAAATGACACTTAGATGAGAGGATCTTATCGAACTAATCTTTTGCGATTAATCTTCTAGAATTACTAATCAACTCCTTCAAAAGTACAATCCATCTTGTCTTTTTTTCTTATTATTTCAAAACTAGCCCTTGCAATGAGGAAGGAAAGGATGAAAAATTTAGCTTGAAAGATGAAAGCGTGGGAGAGAGAGTTCGATCTTTTTCATGTGGGGTGTGATTTGAGGGGAATGAGTAGCAATTTACTTAATCTCTCGTTGAGTACTTTGACGCACCATTCTATGTAACGTTCCTTTCTATGTTAATCTTACCGCTCTAAAGTATTTAATACACAAGACACTTGCAAGTAACAAACACTCACTAGACAACAACACTCTGCACCTTTTTGGCTACTTGGGCAGAGAGAGACACATTCACAAACAGTGACACAAAACAGAGTGCCTCTCCCCTCTCATATTAAAATCCCTCCCAATTCTCACCTCTTCATTTTTTTCCCTTCCATTTGAAAAAATCAAGAGGAATAGTGCTATCTGTGAGGATAAATAGACTCTACACTCTGCTTTCACTCCAAAAGAAAAATCCCTTACTCTGCTGCTCTGTTTCGTTCCTCCCAACTTAACTTTACCAGAAGTTCGTACTGATAGTTCTGTATCGAAATCACGATGGATAGTAATGATAATAGGAACCAACCCATCTTCATGTTGATATGTTTGATGGTGTTTGTATTGATATTGAGGGTGGCAATTGTGCTATGGTGGAGACCAAGGAGACTTGAAGCCCATTTTGGAAAGCAAGGGATCAAAGGGCCACCATATCAGTTCTTGATTGGGAATGTGAAGGAGCTTGCTCAGCTTATGTTGAATGCTTCATCTCATCCCATGCCTGATTTCTCTCACAACATTGTTCCTAGAGTCTTCTCATTCTATCATCACTGGAAGAAAATCTATGGTACCATTACACTGTTCCTCTGTTTTTTTTACTCTCTTTCTTGCGTTTCCTATGTGATTATCTGAATTCTAGGTTGCGGTTTTCAAAGTTTTGATTTTTATGGGTTTTTTTAGCATCGGGGATAATGGGTTATTGTTAATTTAATCACCCATGGCCACCTTCAGGGTACCACTTCACTGCTCCTTTATTTTTGCTCTGTTTCTTTCTTGTTGTCTTTTATCATCTCAATTTCTTCAATTCTATGATATGGGTATTTCAAAGTTCTGGTTTTTGTGAGGTTTTGGAGGAGTTCAGATTATGGGTTCTTGTTCATTCAATGATCCATGGCCATTTCAAGGGTTTGCATTAATGATTTGGGGGGTTTGGGTATCTTAAAAATTGAGTTTTTGATGTTAGGGTTAGGCTCGAATCAGCTTTGTTTCTATTAATCATTGGTTTGGATCATTTCATTGAATGAGGAAAAATATTTTTCCAGAGAAACAGAGACAACTTTGATAATTGTCTCTGTTTCTGTCTCCCTTCTGATCATAACAGGTGGCTTGCTGCAGCACCAGGTAGTGGAAAATTGAATTTGTGTGTATGAACATTTAATTTTTTTGAGACACTATTTGGGCTATTTCTGGAAAATTCATTTATTTCAATCCCATGAGTGATGCCACTGCCATTCATCATCTTGTGTTCTGTTTTTAATTTTGTCATGATAACTGAATTTGATGGGTGAGGAGTTTCAGGCTTTTAATTCATCAGATATGTATTGAATCATTGATGTCATGGTGAATGTTGTTTTGTACTTCTGGTTGTGCCTTGGGAATGTGGGTGATTCTCTAGACTTTGGTCGTTATTCTTTTTAAGTTCATGACTTTTGAGGCATTGATTTCTCTTTGCTTAAACTTTTTTGAAGGACTTTAAGAGGATACAGGTAACTAACAGTCAAAAAGTCATTCAGGTTATAGTTCAGATGCATATTGAATAGATTTTCAGATGTTCACATTACGAAATAGTCTATAAAAATAAGGATAGATGTTGATTAAATAACCCTAAGCTACAAAGAGCAAACAAATTAGTTTTATCATAAAAGGTCTTGGGTTTATTGAGTTTATATCTTAACTGTCAAGATGATGAAGAGGAGTGTTTCAATGATTGAGATAGAAACAAACTCGCAAAATCTCTAAATTCTTGGATCTAATCAAATGTACCAAATGAGAGGTGAACCACCATAAATGGGACTACCATATTCCTGTGATTCAGCTCGAGATTGTAGTTATCAAATCAAATGAATTTTTGCCTCTTTTTTTCCTTCTTGGTGATAATAACATGGATAAGTATGCCCAAACCTATATATTTTTTCATGTTACTGAACTTTTATAATCTTGAAAATAATCCAAAGCATTTCGTTTCTGAAATAGTTCCTCAGCTCTCAGATTCTTGACAAGAGAACAAATTCTGGTTTTATTTGTAGGAAGGCGCCAGCTTTTATTTTTGTCACCTTCTTCCAATTTTCAATTCTTTTGATTTTTGATTTTTTCCCCTTTTTGTGCCTTTGCGGTTCTGTGTGTCTTTAGTAGGGTCTACATATCCATTATTCTGAATCCTGAGTTGCTTTCAGATCCCATGTTGGCCGTCAACTGAGTTTGGCAACAAATCATTAGCACGTTATACTTTTGTCTCATCTGTTTCCATGTAACTGAGCTAACCGGATTACAGGAATTGTACGTGACAAACAGTTTCTCTATTGTTTGTGACAAAATGATACTGATGTATGTATGTGATTGCACAATGTAGGTCCGACATTTCTAGTGTGGTTCGGACCGACGGCTAGGATGACAGTGGCCGATCCCGACCTGATACGGGAAATATTCACCTCCAAGTCTGAGTTCTATGAAAAAATTGAGGCTCATCCTCTTGTCAAGCAGCTTGAAGGTGATGGACTCATAAGCCTCAAGGGTGAAAAATGGGCTCACCATAGGAAAATCATCACCCCAACTTTTCACATGGAAAATCTCAAGGTACGATAACTATGTTGTCTGCAACAAATGTAAGACTACGTCCGTCTTTGTCCTCCCCAAACCCGATATGACACGTTTATGCTCAATGCACCTATGTCTTAAGTATTTGATGACCGAATCTTATCACATTTGTTGCAGTTGCTTATCCCCATGGTCGAGAGGAGCACCACCGCGATGTTAGCCAGTTTGGAGGCAATGCCGCCAGGTGGTGAGGTTGAGGTCGAGGTTTCCGAGTGGTTCCAATCGTTGACGGAGGATGTCATGACGAGAATGGCCTTTGGAAACAGCAGCTACGAAGATGGCAAGGCGATCTTCAAGTTACATAGCGACCAGATGCTTCTTGTTGCGGATGCTTATCAGAAGGTCCTTATCCCTGGTTACAGGTACACATATTCATATCCTACCTAGTCAAGGTTTACTGACTCATAAAAACAACAAAAATAACCCTACTATTTTCGTCATAGACAAAGTCTGGAAGAGGATTTCTTGCATCAGTAATGGTAATTCTTGGATTAGAAGAGATCCTTATATATCGTTATAACCATGTATTTATGGTGCCAATGGTTGCATCTTTTGAAAAGAAAAAGATCTCGTTCGTATATGTTACACATGTCCACTATTTAAAAGTGACTGTTGTAGCAGTAGCGGTCTGTTATAATAGTAGTGGTCACACTCCATATGTATAATCAATATGATGGTCAATTTCCTTTCGAAAGCCAAGGATATTTAGGATAATGGGTTGTCGGGTTACTTGGTCATGAGAGTTTGACCATTAATTGAAATGACTAGGGACCTAAAATTGACAAGATTAGGACATTATTTTTTTTATTTTTTTTGGAGAAAAGGAATGTATTAGACATTGATAATGACCCAATCTTGTTGATCAAATAGGAAGATTTACATGTTTGGATTTTTTTTAGTTTAATGTGAGATTGAGATGTTTATAGGAGGCACATTGAGTAACATGCCATTGTAGTATTGTTCCCACTATAGTCCAAAAAAATTAGTTATAGAGCTTTAATTGCTTCGAATTAATTAGACGTAACACCTATTTTATTTCTAATTGACGACAATTATTGGAAGTAATGCTCTTGTACTTCCCTTCTCGGAAGTTAAGATTGCCAAACTATCTCACAATACATTATCTAGACTGAATGTCTAATATGTGTGACACATAATATATCACAGTTATTTGAACTGTATCGGAATAGACAGTTATTTGAACTGTAGTACATCAAAAGTTATACTAAATGTCAAATGTAGTTCGATAAATCGAATGTTTATGTGCAGGTTTCTACCGACTCAAAGGAATTTGAAGTTCAAGGAACACGACAGGGCGATAAAGGGATCGCTAGGGAAGCTAATCGAGAAACGGAAAGAGAACTTGTGCTTGGACAAACTTGAAGATGATGGACCAAAAGACTTGCTTGGCCAAATGATTCAAGCTGGAATCAAAAGTGAAAGCAGCAGCAGCAGTAGAAGCAAGGAGTTCTTCAACTCCTTTCCGACATCAGCATCTTCCTCTTCTTCCTCTTCATCTTCCTCGTCCTCGTCTAACATCACGATCCAAGACATAATCGAGGAGTGCAAGAGCTTCTTCTTTGCCGGCAAGCAGACAACCTCCAATTTGCTTACGTGGACCACCGTCTTGCTTGCAATGCATCCGCGGTGGCAGGTCCTAGCACGCGAGGAGGTTCTACGGGTTTGTGGAGCGCGTGGCATCCCTACAAAAGATGACATTGGAAAACTCAAACTCGTAAGCTCAAAGCTCCTTTTTAAACATATGGCGCTACACATCAGACCACTCTTAATATTGCATGCGATAATCATCCGAAATTATACCTTTTCCCACAAATTAAGTGTAGTATTCACCTACAATCATCCTAATTCTGCATGTTGCACTGTCTATTTCTGGTGTGCAGCTGAGCATGATTGTAAATGAGTCCCTTCGGTTATATCCACCAGCAATCGCGACAATCAGACGGGCAAAGTGTGACGTGGAGCTCGGCGGCTACAAGGTCCCACGAGGGACAGAGCTACTTGTCCCGATCCTAGCTGTCCATCACGACCAAGCCATATGGGGGAGCGATGCCAATGAGTTCAACCCCCTGCGATTTGCCGATGGTGTCGCCCGTGCAGCCAAGCATCCTGTGGCATTCATCCCGTTTGGCCTAGGGGTCCGGACTTGCATCGGCCAGAATCTGGCGATTCTACAGGCCAAACTGGTCCTCTCGATGATACTCCAACGATTCTCCTTTAGGCCCGCGCCTTCCTATCAGCACGCTCCAACGGTATTACTCCTCTTATACCCACAACATGGAGCTCCAATCATATTTGAGCGTGTATTTGATCCAACGGCCTTGGATCAAGATCAACAGAGCTCCTGAACCACGTATGTTCTGAAGCTCATATATAACATGGGTTTAGTTTTGTGTTTGTCAATGGTGGTTCCAACCTAGAAAATACAAAGAGAATATATCAATCTTATGGCACAATGAAAAAAAAAATGGAGGGAGTTGTATCTGAAATATAAAATCAGGACGGCCTAAAACTTTGATACATGAAAGGTTTGGTTCATTCATCCAAGTTAATGTATCAGGGCATAGACAATTCCATCCATCCATCGAACAAAAATACTTGAGCTCGAGTCGTAGAAATTTTTTTCTAGGACGAGTTTCTTTAGAAGAGCACCTTTTAGTCGCTTTTTTGCCCTTTTTGTTAATTTCTCTTCTTTTTGTCTGTAATGTACATTACTACGTGAGTTTATATTGTTCTAAAGTCGGTTGTCACATTGGGTGCTAACCATATCTACGTGAGTGGTTATTTTCAGTTCTTGAAAGAGTGATGGATAGTTACTTTTACATTTTGGTTGACGCTCAAAAAACACCTAATATATGTAAAAAGTCATCTTATATAGGTTATTAAAAATGACTGACGTAAAATAATGATTGCAACTGCTGTGTGTTAAATACTGAATGCTATGTAACTCTATCCTCCAAGTCTCATAACCAACACAGTAGTCACATAGACAATCACATATTTATGGAATATAATTCAATTCATATAGTTTTCAGCATCAAACAATACTCACGGTGCATAGCACACAAATGGCACCAACGCTCCGTGAAACCTTTTCATAGAAGTTCATTGCTTAGCAACCTTTAAATATCAAAAGAATCAAAGTAAGCTGAACATGTACTATAAGCCTCAACACATGATAATGCTCCTTTTCGACCGAGAAATAACTGAATGGTATAGATTGGCTAATTGTTTTGACTGCACATCTATCATATTGATAGGCACTGCTCAGATCTCGATGAGCACAGATCTATGTTGTTTCATCTTGTTGATAACTCGTTGTTGTAGATTTATCTGTAACGTTAATTTTATCCACTGAAACTAGTTTATGCATGAAGAAACAAAAGCATAGTATGCACAAAATGGTCCAATTCAAATAGATTCATGCCTCTCTATGGATGTTGGTGCATTTGAGATGTCATGATTGGTTTCCATTTCTCTTCTTTTTTCATAACTAGCCAACTAAAGAGGACAATGTCTTTCTTTTTGTGTGTTTTTTTTATGGCTTTTGGGATTTCCTCATGCTTTCTTACAAGCTCTAATCAAGGGCTTTATTGGTAATTGGCCCACAAGGTGTGTAGCTTATTGTCACTCCTTTTCCTTTCCAATTTTTGGGTTTACAACATTACTTTCTATTTAAAAAAAGAGCATTAGCATGTGATCTTACCCTTAATTACACTTTAATACTACACATATTGCTAATCAAAGCATGAACCAGTGCCCTTTTCAAAAGAAAAAAAAGCATGCATCAGTGCATTACTTTGATCAGAACAAATAAAAATCTTTCTCTTGCAAGGGACAACTATAATAACTCGGATACTTTCATCATAAATAGAGTGAAAAAAATATAAACAATCATATCCTATTACAAACGGGAAAGGATTGTTATCAAATAGAGAATACTTGAAGTTGATTATTCCTTGTTGGCTCAGTTCTCAGCAAATAATTACACAGCCAAGAAACAAGCCCAATTTCTATTAGTGAATTGATCTCTATCAAGACTAGAACAAAAAAGATAATAACTTTATAAGAGCAAGTCCAATGCATTAGTTAAACAGTTGCTATAGTTAAAATATATCTATAGGTTGATAATATTGCACTCCAATGGACACATTCTTGCAGGGCAAATATTGGCTTTTGCAAAATCTCATGGTATATATATTTAACAATGAAAATAACAAAAGTTATTTTATAACTCCTCATGAATTTTGATGCTCAAATCCCAGAACAAGATGTAGGAAACCTAGATTGCATATGTGGCTTTCTCCCTCCCATTGATTTACAAAGAAGGCAACTAATAGCATAGTATCCATTGAAGCAACATTGCTAAAATTTGCCAAAATGATACTATTCATGGTTATTTTAAAGCTTTGCCTTTAACATTTTGCCTTGTTCCATTGGACATGCTTTAAGTTGTTCTTTTTCCAAGATTTGTCTTTCCCATAACGAGTAAAAAGATCATAAACTATAGACTCATAAATGTAAAAGAGATTGTTTTCTGAATTGAATGTTAACCCAAAATTGTTTTCTGAATTCAATGTTAAGCCAAAACACATCATGGTATTCTTTAATTTTCTTGAAAAATACTTAGTAGGATCTTTTCACTCATTAAATAGGCAATTAGTTTGTACCCAAAAAAAAAAAAAAAAAGGCAATCAGTTATGGAAATGGTGTACCTAGCAGGCTAATTTTTTTTTTATTTAAATCGAAGGCATGTGCATATGCTTTCAAAATTATTAGCTATCATTATAAATTCCAATACAGTTTATGAATAGAATGGTATAGCCTCAATCCAATGCACCTACAATAATACTAGTAATACTTTAGAACATATACATACATACATACATACATACATACATATATATATCTGATAAGATATCCCCAATAAATGATATGCTATGCACAAGGTTTCGTTACCAAGTACTCCATATGTTATGGTCTCAACTATACTAGCATTGTGTGAGTTCCGAAAAACTAGCAGTTGGCTTCTATGACAGAGAAGAATTTAAGAAAAACCAGCATACCTTGCTTAATTTTGAACAGTGTGGGATCGAGTTGCACAGAGACCGGCACTGGCGTGCATGCACTTCTATTCATGTTGAGGTTCCAATAGGCATTTGCGACTGCCAGCAGCTTTTCTTCCTTGTAGGAAAACAAACCTACGATGAGCTCACATTCCAGAAATAACATATCAGTCCGGAAATTTATCGGAAAAAATATCAATATGCATGGTCTGATGAATTATATATGTGCATGATAACATATCAGTCCAGAAGAACAGCTGAGATTATCACGACAGTCAATTGGCCTCAGGCAGCTTGGCTCATCTAAAGAAACACAGGTACACACCTTCATCTACCAGGAATGCTCACATACCTTATTTTGAATTGCCTAGTGAATAGCCATTTAGCTATCTGCAGCAATGAGCTTGGGCCTCGCACTTTGCCCCTGTTACAACACAAGAAAATTGGAAGAAACAGTTCTCTTCTTCCCGTTTTCCATGAGACTAAAATGGTGTAACTTGAATTTCCATGCATGAAAACATGAGGCTGCACCTGATGGGATTTCAATCGTGGATGATGGTAACCATGAGTAGCCATTTTTATTTCTAATGCCTACAAAAATGTTAAATTCATATGCATGAAAATTGTCATCCGCCTAACCGGGCAGTAAGATGAACATGTAAGTACCTCTAGAACATGATTAACACCACCCCAGGATCCATGAGGCATAAAAAGAAATAAGAAAGCGTGCCCGAATCAACTCTACCACAATGACCAACAAATTCATGACAGATCAGTGATACCTCAGGAGTGTGGATGGACTTGGTAAAGGCTCGAAATAAACCTTTCAAGTATCCAAAAACTGGGGGCATTCTGCAGCAGGCATAAGATTCTGATACTTAAAGCCTTCTGCATATTCATTCCAGGACATTGCCCAAACCGAAGAGTGAAGCAGCCTCACAAGCCAAAGGCACCAACCTCACAATTAGCTGTGCATAAGCAATGATTATGAAGCGAATATTGCCTCACAGCAGACAGTAGCATGTCCCAGAATAATAGTTTGCCGTAAGAAGCAGGCTACACGCCTCGTACTTCGGCCCTGGAATGCAGGAACCATCAAAGAAATTATCAATAACAATTGCTGTCACAAGTAGCATACTTGATATTTCACCCGGCACAGCTAGAGAGATGGTTTTCATTGGTCGTGCTTTCCATCCATATCCGAGGTTAATGCATCAGATTATCCCCCAGAGTTAAACACAGACTTTACACGGACAAAAATGTCTAATACACCTTTCCTTCAAGTAATACATTCACAATATTAGCAAATCCAAGTTTATTACACAATCATGGCCACAGCATACACCACAATGCTCATTTTTATTTCCTAGGAATTGAGAAGCAAACAGAAAAGAAAACCAAAACAGAATTCATAAAGAATGAAAACAAAAACAATAATATACGATAAGATAATCTGTGGTAAATGGTCCGAGACAGTAAGCGACAAGAGTGAAAGTTGATCAATAAGGCTGATTACAGTAACAGTTCTAACTAATCTTTTAGTTACAAATAAGTTTGATGCTAATCGTATAGAAAGGCAACAGAACACAAACGGCTACCATACAATTGTGAGATATTCTGACCAAAACTAACTCTAGAGAATACGTACAAAAAAGAACAGTAAACTGTAGTCATATCAACTAGTAGGAATAGAGGTGCTTTTAGAAATCAAGTTCCTCAGCTCCAACAGGTGTTCATCACTAGAAATACATAGTGAATGACGAAGGTTCGTCAACAAAGTTTCCTGTTCCCAACTTAATGGACCTGATGCATGTAAAGCCTTTAATATACGACTGTAAGCATTCAACTCCAATCTATGAATTTCTTCCCTCAACTTGCCTTCTGCAGGAAAGGTGTTAGTTTCTTCCTCAATTTCCAATCGACAGCAAGATTCAGCATCGCTATTTTGACTATCACTATCTTCAAAAGATTCCCTAGGAAAAGCCTCAGGAAATTCATAGAAATGATTCTTAAGGACATCACAACTACCAACAGAGGACGCAACACTAGAAGCACTCGATTCTAGGTTTACTGCATTTGAACAACCAACAACAGCATCAGTTTTCTCCCTTTCCAAAATCACTTCAGGATATCCGGTTCTTCGATGGTTAAAAGATGAGTGCATGCAATTCTCACCCACCCTTTTTCGGGAGGAAGCAACAGCATCTACCTTTTCAGGTGGAGGGGGTGGTTGTGAAAAAACAAACCGTACACGCATGGAACCTTTCCCGTTCCATCTGATTCTTTGACAAGGTCTTGCATATGAGTCCCTGGCTGAGTGGCAAAATGGAGAACTTCTTTTCCGTTTTCTAGGCATGACAGCTTGGTGGTCTTGAGTATAATTGGTGATTCCCGCAGCAAAAGATTTAACATTAAGATGATGATTAGCTTTTTCATTAACGACCTCTGAACTTGGAACATACTTCTGACTTGATTGTTCGTCGTGCTTCAACTCTTCATAATTTTTAACACCCTGCATGAAGAACAGATTCACATTAACTTAATACACAAAGCAGCAGTGAAGAAAGGAAATGATGCAATCAGCAACAACCAAAAAAAAAAAAAAAAAGAAGCAAAAACTTGGTTCGGCATCAAGACGAAACACCAAGCAAATGCCACAAATATGGTCAAACACAAATCAAAAGCAGAGTCTCTCCATTTTGACAAAAAGGAAAAAGAAGAAGAAGAAGGAACATAAACCATTTTAAGTAAATATAGAACAAAAAGAATGAAATCAACACATACCCTCCGAATAGCAACCCATCTGTCCCCTTGCCAGCAAAGTCTTGCCCGTATATCGTGTTCATCAACCTTAAGTTCATGAAGAGATCCAAGCAGTCTCACCAAATATCGCCCACCAGATAAGACCTGCAAAACCGTTGCAGTCTTCCAAGCAAAGCAATCAAACACCTCAATGTCATCACCAGAAACCCAAACAGTCGACTTTTCTACAACAGGAGGACACGGTCTGATTGCCTTCCGCGGCACTCTATCAAGAACCAATCCGCCACAAGAACTGATACGATTAGCATAGATCACGGTATAGTTGTGGCCATTGCCACTTATTATCTCAGCGCAACACCAAGATCCTGCTGGAGCCTCCTTTGTGCAGAACACCTCTACTTTACTACCCCTCTTGAATCTCATCTTTGCCGCCGTATCAAAACCTCGATTTGAACTGAAAAACCTGTTAAATAAGTAACGCATCAGATATGCACAGCCAGCGAATTAAGACCAAGACTGATTAAAATCAGACACACCATTTCCTCATGTATTCAAAAAGCATCACTAAATCAAATCTTGAAGTTGAAGAAATGCGAAAATCACATCAAAGCACATATTTAATAAAAACTGAAAATCTTATAAAATCATATATTTGATTACATCTAGTGAGCCTCATATACCGTATAAAGTATTCACATGATGAATCAGACAAAGCAAGTTAGCACTGATGAAGGAGTCGAAAATTAGCAACTCCAACCATCCTGAATTTACAACAATTTTTTGCAAGGACTCATATTGTTGATTTAAACTTTAACACGAGTTGCGAGACCATCGAACAATCTTATTCTAACAGTCACATATGAAAACAATCACAAACATATGTTGCCCCATCATAGTTAAAAATTTTGTACAATCATCAAGTTTTTCTTTCTTTCTTTCTTTCTTTTTTTTTTGGATAAAACAATCAACAAAGCGAATTTGTATCAACTTCACACAAAGTTGTCCAAAACTAGTTACTCCCCCGTCCCAATTTAATCACTTTAACATTTTTTCCCCAAGGATTCAGTGCTCAATGTAGTTTCCAACTCGAGTCACGAGATCAAACGATCTTATTATAATAGTTATATACGAACCTAATCGCACAGACCGTGGCTGCACTCCAAAAATTAATCAGATGAACAACAACATTCGATCGATCAAATAACACCATCAATTAATCACACAGTACAAAACGAAGTAAATCACTAACCAGAATTCAAAACTGCACAAATCAATCGACGAAAAAATGAATCTCAAAACAGCGAAATCAACTGATCGATGTTTAACTCGCCGACGTAACCGAATTCCGAAATCAAATTTGATTCCAAAAACAACGACAACAGAATCGGAAAAAGCACAATCAAAAGAACGAAAATTCAAACAATGTAATAGCAAAAACACAAGAACCGAAAGCGAATAAGGAGAAATCTTAATCGATAAGAAAAGAAGAAATTAGAAATCGAAAGACTAACCTTGAATTAATCGAAGCGGAGAAGAGATTGTCGCAGTTGTTGTAAAATGCTTCTGTTTTGAGAATATTTTCTTTTTGAATTTATTTATTTTTGTTCATCTTTTTGGGGAATAAAACTGATGAATTGTTATCTTTTGAAATAAAAAAAAAAAAAAAAAAGAGGAAAAGAAGGGCAATAAAATGAGGGTTTGGTTTGGTTTGGATTTGATTGCATGCCAAGTTTGCTGTCTGACACGACAAGAATAGCTTGTTGAGATGGAATTATCTGTAACTTGTACCATCTATCGTTATTCTGCTTTTCGTGTCACGGTACTCGCATGTTGGTTTAACACTTATCTCTATTGCCGAATCAACGTTAGAATATGATCGCCAGATTTCACCATCTTCGATATGTTTTATTTAAAGTATTAAGATATTAGCCGTAGATTGCATTTATTTGCTCGATCGTTATTGTTCGATATAGTAATTTGATCTTGTGTATCGTACAGTAAACACACGTATTTATGAGTACTCGTTAGCATAAAGGAAACTATAGATGTTAGCCCTTTCTGACCACAGATAAACCTCGACAAGCTTTTAAGGCAATGTGAGGAGGCGCAGGTAATCACATTAAGGTCAACTGTGAAATCGCGGAAAAAGAAGAATGAACAATCTGCTAGGTGAAACATCCATCTCAAAAGAATACACCGCGATCAGCATCGCTAAGGAAAACTGTGACGGGCCCACATTTAGAACTGTAGAGAAAACGCGCGACGAATCACAGAATCAAAACTCCATTAAGAAAAGCGAACAAAAGCTAATAAGATTAGTCGAAACACACGAAGAATATGAGAAGAACCCGACATCGAACTATCAAAGACCAAGTGACTAAACCCATCTACCGCATCAGATCCCATCGCTTCCGAGAAGCATCCAAAAGCATGACAGGAAAGCGCAGGCGAGTAACGTAATGAAATTCAGACGATAGATTCGCGAGTTACTATGCGAGAATGCAGCCAAAGCACCAAGGCACAGATGAAAAGAACAACAGGAATAAGATGAACAGCAGAACATTTTTCTACAGGAGGCTTCTGCTTCTTGTCTGCTTCATCAGGTATAGCCGGAATCCACGAAACAGAGCTATTCAGCACCGGCGACAAGTCGATCAAGAACTCATTAGGAGATTGAGAACCGCCAGTTGACCTGTGCATCTTGATAGGAAGGTACAATAGCAGTTGCAAATCGAAGACTATAACCGAAGTCTATATACTTGAGTAGGGCAAGATGAAATCATTGCAAGTGAAAAAGAATATCAACAAGCGGTATGCTTTATGCAAGGGAGAATCAACTAACAAAGAGCTGATCTGAGGAAGAATTATGCATCTCTGCGATTAATCTACACTGATAATGGCAATTTAATATAAGAACTTGTAGCTCCAGTCTATTTTAAAACCTATTTATGTGTAAAAACCCTCAAATCATTACAAGAAAGATGAGGACTCGACTAAGTCAATAGTTTTATGCATGATTAAGATAGATCTGGTGGTACCAAAATGTACTTACAGGACACCATGAATAAGGAATAATATAACAATTAACCAAATAAGAATAATGCCCATGTCAGAAGTCAGAAGAAAGGTATCAATAAAGAAAACACGCAAGCAACTACCAGTTTCATCTTAAACTTAAACATCACATAATACAGTGACTTGACAAATTAATATTCCCAATTCTCGCAGGACTGTTATATTTAGTTTGGCGAGAACCTTGAGTTGTGACATTCTTAGATCTGTTTCTAATAGCAGGAATACCCAGCAGTAGCCTTGGATGGACACAATGGCGCAAGATAAATTGGGAAACATGAGCTAGCCCGCAAACGCACTTCCTATCTAAGCCTAAACTAATATTCACAGTGAACAAACGGATCAAACCCAAAAGATCGTGTGCACTAAGGATCACGAATTGGCAAGTTAGGTTTTCTACAATAGACACAATATTATGTTTGAGAAACACTGTAGAATTATTCAGAGGACAAAGAGCGCCAAGCTGATAGACAAATATGAAGTAGCACACCCGCTCAAGGTTTCCTTTTGGTCAACCGAATAGCCCGTAAACCCGGAGAACCTTTTAAACCAACTTTCGCTGACAGGCTTACCACCACAAAGTAGCTCCGCACTCAACAGATTTTGATCCCTTGACCTCTCCACTTCTTGGAGAAGTTGGTTAAGCGGCTTACCATGTGGGGTGGAAATGATCCCCAAGAATTGACTTGTTCACAACCAAATCATCCAGAAAAAAACACAACCTGGGGAGGTGGCCTGATTTCTACAACTCTTGTAGGTTATTCAAATAGAAATACAAAAGCGACCAAAAATTCAGAATGCAGACACTTCATCAAGGGGTCTATCGGATCACAGATTAAGATGTTCCTACAGATTCGCCTGTGATGCTGGGTATTGTTAGCTCTGTGCCCACAACAATGCCTACTCCTGTAATGGATGATGCAATGTTTGAAACCTAAGAAGTGAGAATCCATTGAATGTACGACAGTAAACCAGATACATAGATCAGAAATACAAAATTCAGGAGCCTAACACGGCCAGGTAACAAGAAAACAATCAAGTAAAGACCTCAATTCGGATACGTCATGGATGAAGGTGATTACAAATCCCATGTATCCATAAATAAATCAATCATGGTGAAGTTTTGGAAATAAAATCCACCTTCAAATCTAGTACCCCAACATATCCTAAAAATAAATAACAAAATTAGTGGAGGTACCTGATGAAGATCAGGTAGCACACATCCGGTTTAACTCCCATCATTCTATGTAGAACTTCTTGGTGAACCTTGAAATTGACTTGCCGGATTTTCTAGTGACATCACAGTCAAACTCAACTTCTAGTAGCCGATGGTTTTCCTTGGAGCGCTCCATGGCAAAAGTTACTGCCAAATTGTCTCCTTCCTCAGCTTTAATTGGCGGATTCAAAAGGAAAACCTGAGAGTTAAGATAAACATTCAGCAAATAGAAATGAAACCAGTGCATCGAATTGAAGTAGTTAAGCTGCTTATTTCTCAGGGCAGTATTAGCCTTCTCCCGAGTTTTAGACAAATTAGCCCATATATACTGAATTCGGCTTAGATATGCAAGTAACGAATGGCAATTGACAAATGGCATTAAGTTCTGCGAGCAAACAACTTTGCAAGCTCAAATTAGCCCACCCAAAGAGATGTTTACAACAAAGGCTGACAAACACCAATTGGTGACGGCTAGTTTTGTTTTGTATACCTGCTGGCCCCAATGGGTGCTGAACTCTTTGCTTGGAGCAGTAGTTAACTCAATCACCTGTTGAGCAGGATGCTCCTTTCTTCCCTGAGGAGTGACAAAAGGCACAAGCAGTTGGTAATAAACAAGATAATTCCAGTGAACAGAAAAGACGCATAACACAGCATACAGCGCTTACCCGAAATTGCACATCGAACCACCCACCAAATCCACAAAACCAGCTTTCAGTGCCAGTGATTGTTGAAGAAATCTTAGCTCGGACGTTGAGCAAATCGCTTACAGTAGAAGTTAAGCAATCAATCTCCTTTACAACAGCAGCTGTGCCTATGACTTGCTCAGGATGAAGATTGTTCCAAAGTGATGTCTACAATCAAATAGAAGGAGAAGTTCAAACACTGAGTATCATATGAACTATGGATATGGAAGATACAACTATTTTGTTGTACCCTACAATGGCTACAGACTAGCAAAGATGGGAAATATAGTAGTATACATTGAGACTTCGACCCTAAGTTACAAGGTCCGATACTGAAAGATGATGTCACACTGTCACAGAATTGAAGAAAATATGTCCAAAGGAATTAAAAGCAAATGATGAAAACAAGTTTTCAGCGTACAAGTGCATGAAGATAGGAACATATTTTCCTACACCAACCTCCAGGTAATACTTCCTCTGTTCCTCAGCAAAAGGCTTTGTCAGAACACTCATATCCACACCATACGAAGCTTTTGTCTCGTCCACAAAATAATACCAATCATCCATAGATCCATCAAAATCGCTCTGTTTCTGATCTGCCAAGCGTGACCTGATGGGCGCTACCCACATGCGAGCATGACTAGGATACCTGCAATTCTAACCATGTCCAACTTAGATAGTCAGTAAGACGTAGTAACTATGTCCACACTGGACATCACATATCAAGCCACATTCATTCAAAAACGAAGATTAGCTAGAAAGCACTGAAGAATCTGACAATGTGGAGAGTATAAAAATAGGAAATCACGACGACTCATTTCAACCATGCCGAATGCTTTTTTTATTCACTAGTTTGCTCCCCGCGCTCTGTGCGGATGTTCGTGCAATCTACTATAGCAAATTTTCTTTGTAATTTAAAAGAAAATAAGTCCCTAAATTTGATTTTGTGAATGATGATGCATTAAAATTTACAAAATAAAATGATTGAATACAGCATTACCATAATGATAAAGAATAACGTAACGGATTACTTAACATTAACTATAACAACCAGTTTGACGAACCTACCAAATTTCATAGAAACAATATCTGATCATGTGATCAGGAAAATTAGATACAAATTTTATGTAATTTTTGCCCAATCTATGATCCAAAACCTGAATGTAGGAAGACAGATGATATGCATGTTAACTTCTATCAAATGGCTATGCTTGTTATTTCTTTTTTTCCTTTTTTTTTTGGGGGGGGGGGGGGGGGTTTCAATTTCAAGGGGTTGTTTCATATCATATGCTTGTTTGTCGTAGGCCTGCAAAATGGTAGAGAACTCATCTCCCCATGCGTCCTCACTGGGGAAGTAATCCTTAATCTATATAAGCAAAACTCTAAAATGTCATAGCATCATGTTTTAAATCTATACAAATATTCTCTCAATCAATTAATCGAGTTCACAGAAACAGAAATCAATCAAGTTCACAGCCTTTTTTTTTTTTTTTTCATGTCATCAATCATCATGGGCAAACAAGAAACACATTGAAATCAAGCTAATGGTAACACAATCGGTCCAAATGATAAATCTTTGAAATCAATGATCGTGTGCAAGTAATTAACACTTTACACAAAAATCCAAAAGAACAAAGGGAAAGAAAACTTGACAAATTCGACATTTATGTGAAAAATTGGAATGATTAAGAATCTCGATTGTTCATCGCATAGAGGATGAAGTATTGAGACTTAGCCCATCCAATCCAACTTTGTTCTTGCTTTCATTTGGGTTGGGAAAGTGGGAGGGGAAATAGCCCGGAGGTATGGATGAGTCAATAGGAGCGATCATCAAGAAAGACCTATTTCGTTTATAGCATTCATTTAAGGCATGTAAATGTTGCTTTATTGTTTCATACTTGATTATTTTAATTACTCATAGTTAATAGGTTGTTTACAATTGAATAACAGAATATTAATTGTTGATAAATATTTTAGTTTAATTATTGCTAACCCTAAAATGCCTCTTATGGCATTCCATGGAAATGAGATTCCATGGCATGTATGTACGTTTATGCATTTAAATATCATCTTGATGGAATTTTTAACTTATACTCGATTAATTTAATTAGTCTTAATTAATAGGTTGTTTACAAATTAATAGTTGAATATTTATTGTTGATAAATATTTAATGTTAATAGCAAATTATCAAATTATCAAGAACTACAACTTTTCAAAATCTAAAAAAACAAAAAACAAAAAGCTACACACGGAATAAAAATTCTCAAAAACTACAATTTCGAGAATACTCATTACAAAACCACAACACCAATCAAATTGATTGCAAAATCAAAATTCACACTGTGAATTCACTGTTTCGACAATTGGATATCAAAAAATGGGATTCGATGACTGATTTTGGGGAAAATTGAGATCAATGACCAATTATGGTTTTGATCAAAATTCCCAACTTGATCAAAGAAACCTGAATTATGTAGAGAATCGAATTGTGATTTGAGATGAAGAGAGATATTGTTGGAGTATCTTTGATGATCTTGATTAAAAAATTAGGGTTTCAATTAAGATGATGAAACAGAGCGTCTGAGGATAATGAAACAGAACGCTTGAAGAAATTATATGTTTTTCTCAAATGCTCAGTTTTTTCCTGAAACAAAATACTTGAGTAATTTGTATGTTTTTTGGAAGAATTTTTTCGTGTGTATGTTTTTAAAGTTTTTTTCAAGTTTTTGTATTTTTGGGTAAATTTCTCAAATGTTAATTATTGATAATTCTCAAAATGTCCTTTATGGCATTCCATGTAATACCTCCATGGAATGCATATACTTGGTTTAAATTATTCATAGCTAATAAGTTGCTTACAAGTTAAATGTCCTTTCTTTAAATCTATTTAATTGTTTTTTATTTTAATTTATTTAATTTTTTATACTTGGTTGTTTTTTCCATGTGTTTAAATGTCCTTTATTTAAGTTGTTTAAATTATTCCATGTAATGCGGACCAAGCATTACCAGGCTCTGATAGATAAAGTTTTGGCTCGAACACATAGCTGGGAGGCCAAACTCTTATCCATTGCTGGAATAACAGTGTTAATTGATGTTGTCTTGCTTAATACACAAGCCTATTGGGCACAGACTTTTGAGTTTCCAAAGGCAGTGATTGCTGAAATTGAGAGGTTGTGTTGCAATTTCTTATGGGCTGGCACTGATCTTGCTCAGCATAGAAACCTGATAGCGTGGGATGAGATATGCAATACAAAGAGAAAAGGGGGTCTGGGATTCAAAAAGTTGCTTGACTGGAAAAAAGCGCTTCAGGTGAAAAGATTATGGGCCATCGAGCAGAAGAAGGATTCACTATGGATTAGGTGGATACACAAGAGATAGCTAAGAGAGAAGGATGTCTGGGAGGTGGCTGGGAGAGTCACAGATAGTTGGTATTGGAGAGGTTTATGGAAAATTCGAGATGAGTATCTCAAGCGTATACATTTGCGCCCTGATATTGATATAAACTCAGCTGCTGCTGCCTATTTCTTATTCAGGTCGCCTGCAGCTAAATGGCAGTGGTGGAGATGTGTTTGGGATAAGGATATCCAGCCTCGTCATGGGAGCATTACATGGTTGACTATGAAGGGAAGATTGCATACAAGGGATCGTATGCTGAAGCTTGGGTTGATTGATGATGATATGTGTGTTGATTGATGATGATATGTGTTTACTGTGTTAGGTTGAAAGGGAGACTCATCAGCACCTGTTCTGTAGTTGTTCATATTCGAGGAGGATTGTGTGGAGGATTAATGATGTTAAAAAGCTACGGCTGGGGACTAGATCATGGGAGAGTTGGTTTGAATGGATATCTAAGCTGATGCAGGGAAGGTCAGTAATGGCTCGATGTAGAAGACAATGTCATGCTGCTCTTGTGTATGTGTTATGGCAGGAGCGAAATCGAAGATTGTTTCATCAAGGGAGTAGAACTCCAAAAGAGCTGGCTCGTGTTATTATGTATCAATTTTTGAGAAGATAGATGCTATGTAATTAGGTGGATATCTTGATATTAAGGGGTAGGTATAGAGGTGAAGAGCAGTATAGTGGTTTATCTTTGTAAACAATTGGTGATCAATGAATTTGCACGCGTTGATGAATAAGTTCTTTACAGATTAATAATTGAATATTAATTAAAAGGGATGTATATATTTGATTGTTTTCATTAGTCATAGTTAATAAGTAGTTCACAAAATAATACTTGAATATTAATGCCAAAAATACCCCTTATGGTGTTCCATGGAATGCATGCATTTCTGAATTTATATATTATATTTGAATATACTGAGGATGATTTTTCTCAGTCAGAAAGGCCAAGTTTCCACAGTTAAAGTACAATAGAAGAGGAGCCGGAGAAATATTCATATGAAGGTCACGAAAACAGAAGAGAAATTCATACAGTTAGTTTATGAAAGAAAATTACATGACTCCATCAGATTTCAACCAGCGATCTCGTGCATATATGACAGAATCGAACATCGATTCGCGAAGAAGAAAGTATCCCATCCACTCGGAGATGATCACATCAACTGCCAATCAAATTCATAAATCACTTTTTCCATAAGACAAAGCGTCCAAACGAACAGATCACGAGCATAAAATAGAACATATTGTATCGTACCTTTCTCTGGAAGAGTGACATCTTCCATTGAGCCTCCAATCACTTCAACAATGTGCTCAACCCCATTTGCTTTCGCAAGCTCACGAGCGTGTTCACACATCGTAGTTGCCTCCACTGCGTAAACCTTCCGTGCTCCAGCTTGTGCAGACCAAATTGCTAATATGCCACTTCCTGTTCCGACATCGAGCACAGCCTACTCCAGCAATAATCCATAAATCAGTTCTTACGACTTACTCAAAAGGGCTAAAAGTTAAAAGCAGCTGCTATCAGGAAAAAATTATTACACAACCACACTATACAAAAAAAAGAGCATAAGACTTATTCATTTCAAGCACAATAATACCCTCACTTTCTGGGGAAAAAAAGTCATCTTTCCCGGATTTTTTCAAACCATGAGATCCTATCTTCTTCTCTGAACTGAAGTTGAGTCCTATCTTCCTCCATCAATACCAATTAACACCAAATCCTTCTCCACCAGCCCCCGCAGCAGTACTAGCCACTCTCAACATCAACAGTCTTTCTCACACCATCCCCAAGAAAAACCACCACTTCATCGGCAAAGAATACCGTGATCCAAATATTCACCAACATATCCAAATATTGAGCAATTTCCTACAACAAGAACTCCCAAGATTTTCAATCAACAAGCTTGTTGAATGTTGAGGAACAACTTACGAAACAATCCTAGAAGGGACCTAGGTGCAAAATTCTCTCTGTCTCAAATAATCTTCATATGAATAGCTAAACGTGTACCATAAATAATTCCATAACTTCAAGCATCTCACTCTCGTTGTCACTCAAAATTATTCCTAATATGCCTGTCTTGTAACATCGATACCAGAAAGCGCAACAATTGTATATGTCCGACTAGCCGCTTTGTCAGCCAAAACGTGGTCGGTCTAAACACACTAAATTGCCAAGCGCTTGCTTAAGATCATTGCTATCAAAAGGTCAAACTTATGGCATAAAATATCATTTGCACTCACAAAAAAAAACCCAATTCTTTCCCCGTAAAGATCACACAATGCAATTACAATTACCATATCCAGACAGACAGAGACACCTGCTCTGATACCATATCGAGGAACCAGGAAACGACTACTACACACGAGCTCACCTTGCCGGAGAAGTGGTGTTGGTTTTGGAAGATGGCGTTGTAGTAAGCGTCCATCCGGACCCGATCGGAGAGCATCTCTTTTTGGTGGTAAAGGAAAGAGTAGGTGCAGAAGTAGTTCGCGTAGTCCACTCCCTTGTCAACCACCCCCGCCGCGCCACTCCCGCCCATACCGTTGGCTCTGCTGCTTCCCATCGCGGGCTCTCTCTCTCTCTATCTCTGTGGCGACGGCGGGTAGAGGGAGAGAGTGGTAAGAGGGGGGATTGGAGGAGACTGGTGCGGCGGCGGGAGGGTGGGTAAGGGCTTAGATTTCGGAGAACCGGAGGTTTTATTGCATGGAAAGACCTATTTCACCTTTGTAAAAACAAAAGCAGAATTTCGAGAGGAAAAAAAAAATTTGTTCGTTTTCATTCAAATTAAAATATTTTTTTTAATCATCAAATTTAATTTTAATCAACATATAAATTAACGTATCAAATCAATCATTGTATTTTGAATTGAAGCAAGAGAATAAATAAATAAATAAATACTGTCTCCATCTAAAAAATATGTAATATTATTTTTATTTGATTTATTATTACATTCGTCTCACAAAAACGCAACGTTGGTTTAAATCAGCGATAAAATTATTCAAGTACGAATCGTTCGTGAGACAATCAAATATCGTTTTACACAAAATTATCGTGAAACAATCATATGATAAAGTAAGTTATATATATTTCATTTTTGAACCATTAATATAATTTTCTTACGTCATTAAGATGAATAATAAAATTCTTCTAAATATAGATTGAATAATGCAATGAAATATAACGTTGTAATATAAATAGAACAAAGGGAGTATAAGAATTATAACTTTATTACCTTAAAAGTTTTTTGTTAGAAAAAAATACCTATTAACATATGTTATTTTGGTCCAATTATATAAAAAATACTTGTCCATTTGGAACATGTCAAAATATAACTCTCACTATTATAACAAATTTTATTATCATTAAAAAAAAACTCTTTCAAAATCAATCGATAATCGATAATATACGACGAAGAGAGAGTACTTTTTACTTTATACTAGTATGTCAACTCAATGCACCACCCTTTTTCTTGCCACTTTTTTTCTCTATTTGCTCTCACGTATTGGAAAAAATCGTTTTTAAAAAATTCAATATAAAACGAAGAAAAATAATATTAAAAAAAGACGAAGAAATATTCATATAAATTAAAATATTATATTTATATGAGACGAAGAAAATAATTAATAAAATAAAAAAGATAATAAAAAACAAGATTATTTATAAAAATCTCGATTTTTGTACGTTTCTCGTATCCTTCTTAAAAGGAGATTACTTCATTGATTCCTATATGTGCAACTATTTTAACTAAATTGGTCATTATAAATAAACATATCATACTCTCCTGAGGTACGATTTGATTATGGATACTTTTATCAAAACAAGCAAACAAAGTTTCATTATATGGAGATTATTAAAAAATTTTGTATATGGATTAAAAAAATATACACTCACTAACCCATCCATTTTAAGTTTTTGAATTTTGAATTTTGAAAGTAATGTTACTCGACTCGATGATTAATGAAATAATTTATAGGTAAACATTTAATAATGAACAAAAAAATAAATGTTTATTTGGTATCGTTGTTATTTCTCATTTTTATTATGAAATTCAAGCGATTTTGAAAAAAATTTCAAGTTTTGTTTCTTGTTTCGTTTGAATGTAATGTTTTTTTAATCCTATTTACATACAATCATCTTATTTTATTTAATAATGTATTTTTGTTATAGGTGATTTTAGTTTTCTAAAATTTTGAACAATGACATCTAATCGCTTTTATATAAATTGGGTGCTGAATATTTGATAAAATACTAGGAAACTTTTTTTATAGTTTGGGAAGATGAAAAAACAATTTATTTCTTTTATAAGACTGGCTGATCCATTTTGTATAGGCTACATACAAGATGAGACAACTTAATATAATGATTTGTTTCTTTTATCTCAAAAATTATAATAATTTTTTTTAATTTATCTATCTCATTAAAATTACGATCATATTTCTCATTTTTTTTCCTATTCACACATCACGTAAAAAGGAGTCATTTGTATCGTATTCAATTCAATTTCTTACTCCCTTTATTCTATGATTTTTATAATCGTTTGATACGACACGAAAATTTATGTATGACAAAATTTTTGTGGGATTTGAAAAGGAAATAATATTTTTTAAAATAATAAGATTGTTGTGAAAGAACACAGTGGGATACTGTAGTAAAATATAATTAATATAATTTTTTAGATTAAGTATTAATTAAAAAATATTATAAATAAATTGAGATAATTTTTAATGATAATTTTTAAAAAATATATTATATGTATCATAAGATGGGAAAAAATAATGACTAATAAATATGTATGCTTAATTTATTACTTTTTGATCCCAAATAAATTGCAAAAATTAATTTTACTTTGTGCTTGTTTTACCCTTCTGTGTCTGGGAGTAAGAAGAGGAACAACATCGGTCCACCGCCTTTCCACGCCGACGCCGCAACCCAGTATCAACTCCGCTTATAAATACTAATCGAAATCCTCTCATTTCCGTCATCTCCCATCTCATCTCTCGCAATCACAGAACCTGAAATTCAACTCCAAGTTCTCAAATCAGCTAGTGATCATCACATCGATCGATTGTCGGGCCCGAAACCGACTCGCCCCATTTCACGTTTTTGGTAATCATCTTTTTTTATAATCTCATGACTTGCGTCATTCATTCTCTTGTTAAATAAGCAGAAATTGTTTGAGTTCCGTTTGTTTGAATTTTGCTCGATTGGTGCGTATGGTTGTGTGGCCAGATTGGTTCCTCAAGATTGAGATTTCTAGGGTTTTGGTTTTTTTTGGGACTGGAAGCTGCGAGTGGGGTGTAGAAAAGGGGGCGAATTTCGCATCTGGGTGTTGGGGATTCGAGGAGGTTCGTGATTTTGTTGGTGGGTTCTTGTGAGCTGAGCTACCTACGGTTGCTCTGCAACTTCGAGGGATTCGCATGTGTTGCTGATCGGTTTTGGTGTGGATTTACAAGTTGCTACGAGTTGGGGATTTGTAGGGATTATATCTGTACAACAACAAGGCCAACCATTTATGCCATCAAGTGAGGCGCCTGCTACTAGTACGAAGGCGCCGCATCGATCAACACAAAGAATTATAGAAAACAAGGGAACCATACCATCGAAGGTTTCGTATTTAGGGAAGTTTTATAGGTGACCTTGGGTTTGTACAGTTTTGAAGGTTGGATGGTCTGATGTGAGCTGTTTTCCGGATCTTGTCCTCTCCTTGTTTTTGTTTTGTTTTGTTTTGTTCTTCCTCTGGGATTTGGTTTATAGTTCCTTATATATCAGAATTTGCATAATTGGTACTCACTTGAATATGTTCTTCATTGCTCTGGTCTTATATGGTCTTCAGTGAACTATAGCTTGTAGGTTGTGTTTCAATCATTGTTGCCGGGGAAAAAAGTTCCTGGATGGGTTTTGTACGCACTATTGTGTCCAATATTTTCACTGTATCGGGACATGTAATTCAGTGGGGTTCCAGTGTGACCGTTCCACTCAGGTAATGAGAAATTGAGTACTCACGACCATTTTGCTTCAGTTGGGGCAGAGTTCCATGTTCTATGGTTCTTATATTTTTTATGTAACCGCGGGTCTCGTGTCATGATCATTCATGTTACTGCTTAAATGTAGCTTCTTGACTTATATGATTTTCATCCATGGTTATTGTTGGCACTGTTAAGAATAGGCTGCGGTCTCCATTTAGTAGAACTTTTTGGAAATCACCAAGTGCTGGTTCGAAATCTTTTTTGTTGTTTAACTTATCACATTTTCTTGTGTTTTTTTTTTTTCTTCATGTGATCAAGGTGTCAAAAGTGCTCATATTTTGTAAACTAGCAACATGCCAAAGACAAGAAGAGACCGTTCTGTATCCTATGAGAGATCCGGGAAATGTCCAAGACCTTCTAGTTCTAGCCATGCTAAAGAAGTGGCACCTAATCATTCTGAGAACAAGGAATACGTGAAAGAATGGGAGGAAGCGAGGTGCCCGGTCTGTATGGAGCACCCTCATAATGCTGTTCTTCTTATTTGTTCATCGTACAAGAAGGGTTGTCGCCCTTACATGTGTGATACAAGCTATCGACACTCGAACTGTCTTGAACAATTCCGCAAATCTTCTGCAGATTCTTCCTCGGGTTCAGCAGCTGCACCAGAGATGCTAGGTTCTGTGCATTCGTACAGTGGATTTGACACGGAGACAACAATATCCAGTTCATTAGAAAGAATAAATCTAGAGCCTTCAGTAAATCCCAATTTCACCGGCATGCACGAGTTGCAGAACAAGCTTGTTTGTCCACTTTGCCGTGGTCAGATCAGCGGCTGGATGGTTGTGGAGACCGCACGACATTTCATGAATGCCAAGTCGAGGAGCTGTTCATGTGAAACATGTGACTTCAGTGGCAACTACGCCGACTTGAGGAAGCATGCGAGACATGAACACCCTCTGGTTAGACCTTCTGAGGCAGATCCTCGCAGACAACGTAACTGGAGGAGAATGGAGAGGCAAAGAGATATTGGAGATGTCCTGAGTACTATTCAGTCCTCACTCGGAGATGACAGGAACGGCGATGTTGTCTTGCCCATGGATGATAGCGGGGGTTGGCTGACCGTGTTCTTCCTTATCCGAGTCTTTGGGCCCTCTACCAGTTCTAGAAGCAGTACCTGGTCCGGCGCCACGAGATCTAGGGCCCGTGTGGCTGCCAGAAGGAGAATGTCGAGGCTCTGGGGAGAAAGCTATGACATTAATGCTGGATCTCATCCCAGAGATCATGACCATGAGTCATCTGATTCTGATGGTGGATCGCAGACACTGAGGCGCCATGTCAGGAGACGAACTACACAAGGTGACCAAATGTGACCATAAAAAGACAGGAACCGGACGTGTGAATTTGCCTTTGTCCCTCACCATATTTCGTGCAAATTTGGTCTTCTTTCTGAAGACTTGCTGGATCCATGAACTGGGCTTTGGAGTTTTCTATTGATGTGCTGAATCTAGTCTCGGAACAAGTATCTGCTTATGCTGACTGTCATTGCATCATTTAGCATAGGCTTTTTTGTATGGTTTGGTTAATGTATGTTTTGCAAAAAAAGAAATCCCAAAGGATTTTCCTTTAGTCAACTATGATCTTGTGTATTAGGGGGCGGGTAAATTACCTGGTCAAGCCGGTCATTCTGTATCAAAGCACCATTCAAGTGTGGTCCATATATGTTACATATTTCAATTACTGTAAGCCTTCGAATTTTGATACATTATCGTATAGAATTGTGGTAAGCGAACTTACATCCAATATTGTTTTTTCTACCTAACATTAGCTCCAATGTTTAGTTTGAAGTCAGTAAGGCCGATGCTGAGCCGTGCTAATCTTGAAAGTTCCAATTTATAATCTGGATATAGATGGCTATCGAATCTAAGATAGTTGTAATAACTTGTAAACATGACCTCAATGTTGCAGAAAGGAAACGTTTTTGTGGTTTAGCTCAATATTCATTGTATGACATGTCGTGTCATTACAAATTACACTCGGCCATAGCATACAAGTTGTTTGTTATTAGATACATCTAATAATGAAGTTTTTTTTAAACTGTTTTTATTTTCAAAATTTCCTAATAATTTAATCTTCATAATCCATTTTTTATTTTATAATAGCCGATTGAGGGCAAAGCTTTACTGTTCTCTTTCAGAGTTCCATATAGACATGAGATTCCCGCAGAATCGGGTTACATGCCCCATAGCTATTACAACTCGCAACATGATAGGCTAATTCATGCGCGGCACGATTAGCTTCTCTAACAATCCAAGAGCAACTAGCTTCACGAAAATGCCGTAAGAGGTGCATACAGTCTCGTATAATACTTCCTTCTACGGAAAGATCCGTAGCTCCACCGGATAGCATACTGATCACACCATAACAATCGGACTCGATGATAATATCTTCTATGCCCAATGACCTTGCTGTCTCGATCCCCAAACGTATCGCAAGGGCCTCACTAATAGTAGGCGTGGCTCGAACCTCTCCCTATCTCCCCATAGCCGTTATGATATCCCCGTGATGGTCTCTGATAATGGCCCCAATACCGACCACATCTTCACCTTTGATTGCCACATCCACAGTCACCTTGAGACGTCCTACCGCCGGAGTAAGCCATTTTGCCTTTGGCGATCAATCTTCATAGTTGTTGGGATAGATTCCTTCGCATTTGCCTCCCTGAATTTAGCCGCCTTGCGTGTAGCTAGTTCGCTAACTAGTGCAGCACGAATACATTTCCCCTCGTGTACTTTGACATTCCTATGCTGCCAACTGCTCTGAAGAATCATAGCGCCCATGGCGCTCCCTCGTCCCCTGTCCAGTGATCCAGCAGGGCAAAGAACCACGAACGAAACTGCATATGATCCTCAATTTGCACTCGTGGAACTCCACTGCGAGCCCATACAACCTGCGCAAAGCTACATTCGCCCAGTACATGAGTTAAGGGTCTCCGTATCTGAGTTACACATGGGACATGCCTCCTCGATTATCATACCTCGGTTAGTCAAGGCAGTGCGCGTGGGTAGAATATCATTACATGCCCTCCACTAGAAGTTCTTGGCCCTCTTTGATACCCTGAGTGCCCCCAGCTTTTTCCAAGATTTCCTGATATCTGGACATGGCTCGTCGAGTTCAAAGCGAAAAGCCAATGCAGTTCGGTATGCACTTTTTCGCTGTATGCTTCGCACTTGTTTCGAGAGCCCATGACCACCAGTCGTCCCTGTTTGATAAGCCTAGCGGCATATGGAGGATTGCTTGGGCTGTGTCGGTCGAAAACAGCTCTTGTATCGCTTGTATATTCCATGTGCCATTAGTTTCATCGATCAGATCAGCCACCTTTGCATCGTTTTTAAGCGGTCCTAGGCCTTGTGGAGGTATCAAAAAATAGGGGAGATTCAGCACCCATGGCATTCCCATAACATCAGTGTGTTTCCCAGAGCCAATGCGCCAGCATAACCCCATAGATAGCAAAGATTTCGCTGACAGCAAACTCTTCCATAGATGCGAAGGATGCGGCCCTGGCATAGCTTCGAGGATAGACGATTAATAAGTGATAATGTCATATTAGGACATTATACATGTGATACCAAATCCACAATATATTATTTTTGCGTAAAACTTGTTCCTCATGGTCAAACAATGATCTTATCAATGTTTTGCCCAATCAAAACCTCGTCAAACTTATTTTCCAAAAAAAAAAAAAAAAAACCTCATCAAACTTCGGTTCCACATGACGAGCCATATCTTCACATTTCTTTTTCAATACCCATTTTACCCTTTTCTTCATTCACCCCTGATGATAATCAATCGACAAAATCAGAAAACATCGAATTTGCAATTAACTCTTTCATTTCTATGTCCAGATCTCGAGCTGGCTTGTCTTCTCCGACCATAGAACAAAGGTCTTCAATCCTCAAACCACATCAAAATCCAATCTTTTAAGAGAAATAATCATTTGGGAGCTGAATTTTGTGAAATTGCTTAGATGGGCTCGCAAGCAAAAGGTTCAAGATCAATGGGGGTTGAAGCTGAAGACGGTGGTGGACAAAACATTGAAACGCAGGTGGTGTTGAATGTGTATGATTTGACTCCTCTCAATCATTACACGTCCTGGTTTGGATTTGGGATTTTTCATTCGGGCATTGAAGGTGATTTTTTGTTCATTATCATCTTGAGATCTTTATTGAATCGAGTTTTATGGTGATTGTTGGTTGAATTTGATTGTGGGTTTTGTTGGTTTTGGTATTGGAGATTTGTTTGTTTATGGGTTATCTCAGATGTGATTGGAGATGGGTATGGTTTGGTTTGTGTGGAAATGGGGGAAAAGATTGCGTTTTGGGGATTGATTATTTGGTTATTGAGACTGAGATTTGGGGGTTTTTAAGCTGGGTTGGAGGAAACATATAACTATTGAGATTTCAGGTTCCTTTATGGATTTAGGATTGGGTAAATGAGAAGCTGGAGATTAGAGGATGTTGCATTTTAGCAACACTTACATTGTGTATTCTGGTATATATTGAGTGCGGAAGGTAGCTGTCTGAAACAACTATTCCGCCAAAATCGGCTAGATCAGCGACCCTATAATCGACCAATTAATGTCTTTGGTTTCTCTGATGAACCGTGCTCGTGCCTCCCGTGTTTCAGAATGTGTCTTGATGTCTTGGCATTGGTTTTCTACCTTGGGATGTGTAATGGAGTATGGATCATAGAAGAGAGTTGGCAAGTGATGAAGGGGATTATCTGCAGACCGAACCAAGTATGTTATTCTTGGGAGTTGGGAATAGTCGATTTTCAGAGAGGTCTTCTTTATGATTCTTATCACATAACTAGTAGTAGTTCCCAAGTCTTCCATCGGCCGTCTTTGAAGTTGGATGCCATGCCTAAATATCCATTTATTGGTCACTTTGCAGATTTTCGAGAATCCTTGTTTCAATTCACCTTTATGTACTTGTGGCAAGAGAGGTTGTGTATTTTGGTTGTCAACTGCTTGCTTTTGGCTGTTAACTTGGACTCTTCCTGTGTGAAACCTAACACACATTTTTTCTGATATATGCAATGCACATCTTATCTTAGACAACTTCCTGTTTAGAATTCGCTTGTTTGTGTATTCAGGAGTGCTCTGTGTGCTTATTTTGTTTCAGTCTCATAACATATTAACATGTCTCTTGCATTCTTTGAACAGTCTATCGTATGGAATATGGGTTTGGAGCCCATGATTTTCCAGCAAGCGGAGTTTTCGAGGTGGAACCAAAGTGCTGTCCAGGTTTTATCTATAGATGTTCGATACACCTTGGTCGCATTAGTATGCCTCCCGCTGAGTTTAGAACATTCATTGAAAGTTTGGCATCCCAGTATCATGGTGATACTTATCATCTGATATCCAAGAATTGCAACCATTTCACGGATGATGTCGCATGGAAATTGACGAAGAAACATATACCAGGATGGGTCAATCGGCTTGCTCGTGTTGGTAAGTAGCTACCTTTATATGCGCCTCATGCGTTAGTAAGTTGTGTAGTAAACAAATCAGTTCATGATGTCGGTATCCATACAATCGCGTTGCAGGTGCTCTTTGTAGTTGCCTCCTTCCAGAGAGCCTTCAAGTAACAACAGTCAAACACACGCCAGAGTACCATGAATCTGTAGGCAAGTCCCTACTCTCGAATATTGGTGGTTACCTGGTTCTATATTTTCATCCCCATCAGTGCCATCTTTTTACCTGTTGAATAACATCTATTTCACCTTGCTGTTTGATGATTGACTACAGAAGATGATGGAACCCAATCATCTTCAGCCGACAGCCATCACGAGCAGCATCTTGAGAGTGATGATGCCAATCAAGATAAGCTTCTTCTGTCGCCATTGAGGGGAAACAATGATGTTTCCTTCATCAAAGAGGCGAAATCAGGATCCTAGGCGCGGTTTAGGGGAAACAAACTCCTCCTCTCCAGCTCCTTTTGATATCTTCCATGAATGAATTCTCGACTTAGAAACAGTCCCTCTAGGATTTGTTGCCAATCTTCCTTAGTTTTGAAGAGCAAGCACACGGGTGAAGGAATAGCAAAGAAAACTACATTACTGTTTTGCCATTGTCCATGAGTTGTAGTGCAGTGATTTTTCCAACAACGCATTGTAGCTGTTGTTCTGGAATTGTTTGTAGTATCCTCCAACATGTTATGTATTACGTTCATATGGTTTCAAGATTTTGTATTGTAGCTGTTGAAAAACCAGGTAACTTTCAAAATTGAGAAGCCTATTAGTCTTTCAGTTCTTTGTATCGATTTTCTTTTGACTTTACATGAGAAGTTGTGACTACGAGTACGTTGATGAATCTAAGATCATTCGTCTTTGGTCCTTTGTATGCGAGTGTGGATCGGATGAGAATGTATGCTGGTAGAGGCATCGTTTGTTCTATATTCAATGCAAAAGAAGTGATAAAAACAGTTTGTGACACAAGCCACAATGCCATAGGAATACAACCTGAGGTGCAGCCTGACCAAAAGAGATGAAGTGACATCAACTCGAAATTGCCTACACTTTAGCGTCAGGAAATTATGCGCTATTACAATTGTATTAACGTTATTTTTTTTCCCTTATTTCTGAAATTATCTATACTATTACTTCCGTCTCCAAATTTTTGCACTAGATACACATGCATATTTAACATATAGGGTCACGATGGCAGATATTCAAACATCCCATTCAGTTTTCAAAATTTGAAATTCAAAAAACGAGCCGTTGCCCAACGGTCCAATTATTCCAGTATACATCTCCCCTTTCCCATTGGGGTTTCCTCAGAATCAACCTATCCACATCTCTCCCCTCAAACTCTCCCCTTTCCCATTGGGGTTTCCTCAGAATCAACCTATCCACATCTCTCCCCTCAAACTAGCCTCATTCCTAGGCGATGGCGGCGGAAGCAGGGGTGGTGAAGACATCGGCGATGGATGCGTACGAGAAGCTAGAGAAGGTAGGAGAAGGAACGTATGGGAAGGTGTACAGAGCACGAGAGAAGGCGACGGGGAAGATCGTGGCGCTGAAGAAGACGAGACTCCACGAGGATGAGGAAGGCGTCCCTCCGACGACGCTCCGTGAGGTCTCGTTGCTCAGGATGCTCTCCAGAGATCCTCACATCGTCAAGTATGAACCCCGAAACCCTAACCCTACTTGTTATAATTTTTTGTCGATTTGGATTGGTTTGATTTGGATGGATTTGGAGGATGAGATCGAGTAATGGTTAGGTGTATGTATTGTGTTGGTTGCGATGAATTGGGAGAAATGTTAGCAATAGTCGATATTGTGCTATCGATTTTCGGTAGTCATCACCAAAGATCGATGAGGGAATTATGAAATCATGTGTACAAAATAGAATTTTCTAGCATTACTCATTGAAGTAAATGTTTTTATAATGAAATTGATTTGGGCGCTGGTTAGCAAAATCAGGGTTTCGTATTGTTCCCTTTGGTGTTGTTGATCTTGAAATCGTTTCTGTTTGGGGTTTGTGTGAACAGATTGATGGATGTGAAGCAAGCACAGAACAAAGAAGGGAAAACGGTTCTGTACTTGGTGTTTGAGTTCATGGACACTGATCTCAAGAAGTACATTCGTGGGTCTCGCCATACCGGGGGTGGTCGTATTCAACCTGATATAATCAAGGTAAATATCTGTTTCTCCACTGTGCGGACGTGTCACCTTTGATACTCAGAGTATGAGATCTGTGAACTGTGCAAAGTCTCATGTTCCAGTTGAATTACTGGATTTTGTTTTTGTGTTCAGAGTCTCATGTTCCAACTGTGCAAAGGTGTTGCTTTCTGCCATGGTCATGGAGTGATTCACAGGTAACAGGATAGCACTTCACCGTATGCTTGTGGGTGCTGTATTGAATGGTTCCTTGAAGGCTGATGCTCGTTTCGTGTGTTTGTTCTTGCTAATCCATGCACTATTTGATATGTGATCCAGGGACCTTAAGCCTCACAATCTCTTGATGGATCCCAAGACCATGAAGCTTAAGATTGCGGATCTTGGACTTGCTCGGGCATTTGTTGTTCCAATGAAGAAGTATACTCATGAGGTTAGTCTGGAGCCTAGACCTGTTCTTCTACTTGATGGATTTTGCTGCATTTTCATCTTGAAATTGCATATTAGAAGAATTCTGATGACCTTGTCATGATTTAGATCCTGACCTTGTGGTATCGAGCTCCGGAGGTTCTATTGGGGGCGACTCATTATTCCCATGGAGTGGACATGTGGTCTGTTGGCTGCATATTTGGTAAGTTGAAATCCTCATTCCTAAATACTACGAATTTACCATCACTGTTATCTTTGTTCTTCTCTAGCCAGAATAATAATCTTAGTCATTTGAAATTCTGAATTTGTGGTAATATAGCGGAGCTGGTAACTACTGAAGCTTTATTTCGCGGAGACTCCGAGTTGCAACAGCTGCTACACATTTTCAGGTTTGTTCACTCGGTTCCTTGGTTAGCTGCTCTTTTTCATATGCTTGATTTCTAATCCATTTATCCGACTGTACAATATGTTATACCACCAAAGTCAAAAGAGTGATCCATTCTGTTGTTTCTTGATTTTGCCGTTGCTAGGTTGCTGGGCACCCCAAATGAAAAAGTGTGGCCTGGAGTGACCAGCTTGAGGGACTGGCATGTGTACCCGCAATGGAGGCCGCAGGAGCTCTCTTCAGCTGTCCCTGGTCTGGATGAGGAAGGCCTCGATCTACTTGCTGTAAGTTCAGCTTGTCCTCTTCAGTTGAATAGACCTCCACCTGTTTTAGACACACTGAGACCCAGTATGATAGTAGTCGAGGTCCTAGGGATTTGATTCAATTCATGGAAATAAAAGTGCATGTTGTAGGATGAACTGTACGAAAAAAAAAAAAAAAAAGTCTACGTGCGCGCCTAGGCGGCGATTAACCGCTTGAAGGTCCCAAACCATCATAGGGAACCGCCTGGCCATTTTTATTCTATAGAAGTACTTCAACCTGAATAATCATATGCATTTTCGAGTGCTATGGACTTCTATTGTTTCATTTTGTCTCAAAACATATGTTCGATGGTAAAAGGAGTGTTATTATCTGAAATGTTAACATATATCCGTTTAGAAGACCACCTAGACGACATCCTTCTTGGCAACAGCCTAGCCCTCCTAGCCACGTAGGCGCTTAGACGGAGGCTCAGCCAAGTGCTTTCCAGAAAATTTCTTCGATGAATCTAAAAATTTGTTTCTTTCGCATGCTCTCTCAATGTATAGCTTATTAGCTCTGCTATTATCTATCTCGCATTTTGAACATCAGCTATGCTGGGATAGTGCTAATAATCTCATCTGCACACCTCTATGACAATTCAGGCTTAAGTGAATGATCTATGTCTGGTGTATATGCAGAAAATGCTGATATATGAGCCATCCAAGAGGATTTCAGCAAAGAAAGCTATGGAGCATCCATACTTCGATGGCCTCGACAAAGCAAACCTGTGAGAGTCCGGTGCCTGTGGCTTTGCGATTTGTCGCTCTAGCTCTGCTTCTAACTAGCCCTTAAGTTTCCTCCTTTGTGTAGGTGCTGCTCAGCCCTGAGTCTATGTTCTGTGACATCGTTTGTAACTGTGATTACTGGCTAGTTAAACCTGTCAACAATGGTTTGCTATTACTGGACCTGGCACCTGCTCCGGCCAGTTTAGTCGCCAAGATAGCTTGGTAAACAAGAAATTCCTCTCTGTCTCTTATGTAATGTCCGTTAAAGAATTCTCATCAAATCATGGCGACAATATGAGCAACGAACCCATTGTTTGTTGATTAATGCCCAATATATCTCTAACTTTGAGAGGCGTGTTTGGTATTGCTGCTCTAAGTAGACAAAACAACGGCGAATCAGGCTGTCATTGAATCGTAGAGATGTACTAGGAGCAGTTCCTGGATTTTGGGAACGTCAGGTCCCAATCTACTATTGGTGGTGGGTTTTATTGGGTACCCAGCTCAAAAGTATCTTCACCTCGAATACTCATTTCCATTTTGGCATGTAACGTGTGGTGTCATGTACTATCTTTGATTGCCCCCCCACTTTGGTTTCATTGGAAGAATTTGTCCCATATATTTGATGAATTTGACATAAGTTGATAGGAGTAGATTAGATGAAATCATAAGGACAGTGCAGAGATAAAAGTATATATTAATCGTGAAGCATAACTAAGACAAAAGCAACGTCACTTTCATCATGCATGCCATGAAAAAACAAAGCTGATGGTACCTATCAATCCAAGTAAACAATAAAATTATTTTAAAAAAAAGAACAATAAAATTAAATTCCCTGTTTAGTGAGTAGTGACCAACTGTTGGAAACTTGATTGTAGGATAATCACAACCTCATCATATCAACCTTAGAAGCCGCTTATTGGTTTTACTGGCCAGCACGATTCACATCCTATAAGAACTCCAAGCAGCAATTTCACTTGTTCACTTGCATCATAAAAATATTAAAATAGGCAACAGTTCACATAATTTTTTGAAATATAGGATATGAAAGATAAGATATACCCAACCTATTGTTTTGATGCCATTTGAAATCCTTGGATCATTTTATTATTAAAAAAAACTACTTGTTAATGGGTCAATCTCTCTTAACAAAATCACTTTTGGGTATCTTGGTGGATTTGATAGCCCTCATCAGCTATCTCGAAATGTAAGAGCTTTTCAACGAAGATCGCACGGACATGAGCTTCATTAACAGTTCATATACCTCTCTCTTATTTATCCCGGACACAATGATGATTCATATTCATATTATAGTCAAACAAACAGATCCCCGATTGATCTGTCCTTGTCCTACCATGTGCCATCTCTATCATTTCGCTTGGCACAACCTGCACAATATTATTCAAATCATGTCACTTAATTGGTCTGTTTTCCTATCATGCCATGCTTCATACACATTTATTCCTGATTGCTTGACCTGTCACAGCTGAGATTCCACTAAACATTTCAATGATTGGTATCTTGAATTAATCTTCAAGAAACAAAGTCTTCAGGTTAAAAAACCCTTGCAAAAATTTCAGTAGAACCTCAAATTCTCGGAATCAGAATGCATGGTCTGGTACGCGAAACACTGAAGTTCATCATATCGAGAACTTGTATCATGAATCTCGGCATGTGATTTTTTTCTTCTTCTCAGATCTTGTAGTGGATTTGTTTTCTTGAAAATGGTGCTTTTTGGGTTTATTGTGATAAACAAGCAAATCCACTATTGCCCATGATAGTTTCACAGATAGATAGACTACAAAATCATGAATCTTCGAGCGATTTCGACATTGGATCATGGCATCGCGATGCGTCTACATACACCGAGCTATCCTCGTGTTGTTATGACGAGATCAAGATCGAGTAAATCCACACCACTTCCACAGACAACGCAGCTGTCTGTGCAACCAATTCAAAGCAGCAAAAAACCATCAGAGTTCAAGAAGTTATCAAGTACTTTTGCAGATAAGACAGTGGGAATAATAGGAGGCGTTTCTGTGATTTCTACGATTGCTTTCGTCGAAAAACTTGTCACAATGAGTTCAAGAGACGGAGAAGAGTGTCTTCCGTTCATCCTTAGCAGCGATCCATCAGTGAGGATAGGAACCGAGCTCAGCAGGGCGGCGAGTTCTCAGGCCGCCTTGAATGGGAAAGGCGGACGCTCGGAGATGGATTTCCTGGTAGACAACTTGAGGCGCAAGAGGAAGTTTCTTGGGAAGTCGGGTGCTCGTTGCATAGTAATGCCGTGCCATGTCCTGCACGCTTGGCATAAGGAGATTTCGGAAGGATGCTCGTTGCCGTTTCTTCATGTCGGGGACTGCGTCGCCAAGGAGCTGAGGGAGGCCGACATGAAACCGATCGAAGCAGGTAGTACAGTGAAGATTGGAGTCATCGCGACAGATGAAACTCTTACCGCTGGATATTATCAAGACAAGCTACAGAATGAGGTACTACACGATCCCCTAATGCCGATGTTTCTTGACTAGCCACGTACATTTATTTCCAGGACTTTATAAATTGCTGCTAAATGTTGGCAGGGTTTCGAGGTCGTCCTGCCCGATAAAGCGACAATGGAACATATTGTCAATCCTGCAATCGAAGCAATGCACAAAAGGGATATGGAGGGTGCACGCAATCTCTTGACAGTTGCCATTCACATTCTTCTGGTAAGAGCCGTGAATACTGTTATCCTTGCTTCCGATGAATTGCAAGGCCTACTCCCCCGTGACGATCCTCTACTCAAGAAATGCATTGATCCAATGGATGCCTTGGCGAGATCGACGATATCATGGGGGAAAGAAGCATCTCAATCTACATCGTTGTAGAAATGAGATGAGAACTAGAAGCTCACAGAGTCACAGGTTAATAATCGATAGCATCTATTGGGTAAAAAGGAAAATCAGAAGCATGTAAGAAAAACTCATCAGTTTATTCCAATTTATTACCACTATCATATTGAATAATAAATATTCTCTGATATGTACATATCCGATGAATGGCGGAGATCAAAAGCAATCGGAAAATCTATAATGTTACACGAAATGATTCCAACAAAACGCGATAAAGTTACAGAGCTCGGGCCATTAGCCGAGAAAAAGCATTCAGGATCCAACAAAAAAGCTCAAGGTCAGAGGCGGGTCAGTTTGCCTCGTGATCACTGATACTGTTTTATCTCATCGTCGGAATCTAACCACCATCGTTTTATTTTGTATACGGATTTTTTTTCTTTTTCTTCTCTTCATATGTTTTGTGTTTTTCTCCAGACGCTCTATGTTTTATTCAGACGCTTTATGTTTTTTTCAGACGCTCTGTGTGTGGTTCAAGCACGGTGTGTTTTGTTCAAACGATCCTGTTTCAACAAAGCGTCAGTTGAAGACATAGAGCATCTCAACAAAACATAGAGCGTCTGAAAAATGAAATAGGATGTCTTAAGAAAAAAAAAAAACACAGAGCGTCATAATGTCTTCAAATATATGCTGATCAAATAGCACTTCTTCTCCCTTCAAATTGCCATGCTCGTTTCACCTCGTCTACCTTCTTATTCTTTGCAAGCATCATGAGCATGTCTATGTAAAAGAACATGTCTGGACGATACCAAATTTCATTGTGCACCACATCATATAACTGCAAATGAAAACCTTTTGTTAATGCTATCACAGGAGATGTTTACTCCAAAAAAAAAACATTAGATCCTATAAATAAGAAAGCAATTTTCATTTTTCCCTAATTCAAGAAACCATAACCCCAACCTAGCCGTAACGACAATCGATTTGTGGATCCATCCATGATGAAGCATTAAAACGGAAAGAGACAACAACCGAGCTCGAAATCAAGCGACGGAGGCGATGGTGAAATGTCATATCAGATTGATTTGGAGGGTTTTGAGAGTATTGCGTTAGATTTATAAGTTTGAGCTGAGGTGAATCTGATTAAGTGTGCTCATGTTAATAATCGTTGGTGATTTTGGAAAGGCGGTGGTCTGAGGTGGTAGTAGTGGTTATGATGTGTGTTTTGGAGAAGGTTAATGAGAACGAAGAAGAGAGATGAATGAAATGAAATTGTATGTTTTGAGGAATAAGATTTCATGTGTATGTTTTTTGGATAATTTTCTGTAAATTTAAGAGGTAAAGATGTAATTCAAATATCTTATCAAATATTCCCTCCGTCCCATGAAAATTACATCAGTTTGACTTTTGACACGATTTTGTACATGTTTTGGTTAGCTTCATTTTATCATTAAAGGATATAAAAATGAGTTTTTTAAACCCAGATTATACTACAAAATAAGAACTATCAATAGTGTTTTATGAAAATTTTACGAGAAACATCATTTGATCGTCCTACTAGACGGATCAAAGTTCATCTCGACATATGTGTACAGTTAATTCGTTACAATTTTCATGAGATAAAGGGATTAATATTAATATTAAATTACTATTTTAATAATAATTAATTTGTATAATCTTTGACAAATAGAATGATTCATATCAAATATTACTCTATCATTATTGTATTATATCTTTTTTTAATCGTATGATCAATATTATTATTATTTTTGTTCCATGTATTAGTACACGGGCTAACAAATCAATACTTTCTTCGTCCCATGAAAAATGAAATAGATACGTATTTTATATACTTAAATATAAATATTGTTTTATATCAAATCACGTATGTTGCTCTTACGCAACATATACATTATGTTAAAATATATAATTTATATATTATTAATATTTTAATATAAATTTATAAAAAATAATATATTTAATCATAATTATATACATATTAAATTTTATAAAAATACCCATATAAAATAACCTAATATGTTCTTAGGGGGACGGAGTGAGTATTTCCCCAACTCGATTAGCTCATCATGATTCGTCCGCCACAGTCCAACATTTCCGGTCTACTAATCCCGGCCCCAGTCTTCGGCCCGAAAAAAAGCCCACGCCGAACAAAACATCGCCACCAGAAATCAATTCATTCGCACATACCAAACAATCAACTCGAATCGACTCACAAACTCCGCAACAACAATGGCGATGAACAGCGGCCTGCGATCAATCGCTTCGAAACTCATCGGTTCTTCTTCACCCATCCTCTCCAATCCAGGTAATCGTTCAAATAAATCTTGGGTTTTGTTCCAGTTCCATTTCTCCCTGTCTCGATTTATTTCCTTTCAGTTTTTGGCATGTTTATCAGATTTGTCTGAGATTTTGGGGCTTTTGTTGTTCGATTCGTGGCGGTTGATTTGATATCGGGATTCGGGGTTGAGGATTGGGGTTAGGTACTAGGTACTAGGGATTGTTTTATCGTTGAAGAAATGGTGATTATTGGGGAAGATCTGGATGATCGTGGTGGCGGCGGAAGATGAAGCTCAAACTGTGGTGATAGATTGGTTTCGAGCCGAGCCTTCGTGATGGGATTATTTAGATATGTTTTGTTGGTTCTGTGAGTAAGAGGACGTAGTCAATCAGTATCATATATCGTGTGAAAATGATTTTGTATCGAGGCCATGATGAAGCTAATTGAAGGATGACGGTGAAATGGAAAAATTGATGTTGAAAAATTAGGGTGCAATGAAGGTGAAAGTACTGATTTTATTGTTGAGGATTAGCAGCTCATTTTTGTGTGCCTGCCCATGGAGGTGGAGGATGTTGTCCTAGACCTGGTTGTCACTTGATCAGTTGTAGGCAACAGACTTATCGTTAGGATTCGATCAGAGTCCATGTTTCTAACAAATGGAAGTCTCGTGGATTATATTCTGATTTGGTCTGTGGATGGTTATTTTGGTGGAGATTGTAGTTGCTTTATGATGAAAACTCATGGTTTGCATGGGGCACGGTGTATTGATAATGTCAATTTTTTTCTTCTTTTTTCCTCATATTAGAGGTTAGTGTGTTATGCACAATCTAGTAGCGCACTATAGTTTGTAACCTTGTTTGTGTGTTTTCTTCATTGGAAGTTTTCTTCTCTGCAAGCCGTGGATTATGAGCTATGATCTTGCATGTGTTTTGAAATATGAAGTTGAAGAGCTTGGCTGGCTGTTTAGGTATGATGAGATTTATAATGTCTCAAGAGTTTCCAAATAAAAGTATCTTGTTGGAAGGGAGAAATCCAAAGAAAGGAAAAGCTGTGTCCAGATCAAATATGTTTTGTCTGAAACAAATTCGTTCATCTGAAAATAAGGTCACCAAATGCTGATTGGACCAATGTATGCAGCTATTGCCACAAATGCTATCTCGGTCGGGGTTCACGCTGGTAATTTACACGAGTGTCTGGCACGAACCAAGTTTGTCCCACTTTCCATGCATTCAGTCATTTTTGGCCTTCGATGACCAATGATCAATCTATGTATTCATTTTTCCTGCTAACTTTTTGCAATATGCTCCAGTTTTCTGTCTTTAGAGACTGCTCGCTACTCCCTTGTATTGATTGTATCTGTTTTCTTCTTGGGGAAATCTATCTTCCATTGAGAGTGTTGTGGACATGTTCTCTCATTCACTTACCACTCACAGCGTCGCCTGAACATACTACTTACAGCTAGTTCCTTTTTTTGGTCTATTCTGTGACAGCAAAAAGAGGATTCCACTCAAGCGGCGTGAAAAACATGGGTGGAGGACATGGTCATGGGCACGACGAGCCATACTATCTTCATGCTAAGCACATGTACAACTTGGACAGGGTTAAGTTCCAGAAAGTGAAGATGCCCTTAGCCGTCTGGTCTGCTGTTGGCATTGGGATCTTTGTTCCTGTCTATGCTGTCATCTTCCAGCAGAAGAAAACCGCCTCTGGCTAGGACATATTTCTGCTCTTTTCTTTTTTATTTTCCTGCTGGCGATAAGGATTTCATAGATTCCTTGCCCTTTTTTGTATTGCAATATTATTGCGGCGATGCTTCTTGGATGTGATCGCCATGAATGTTACAAGCTGGTGTTGTTACTCTTGATTGTTTTCCTGTTTGCTTCTGTTTAATGAATCCTGAGAAGCAGCATATGTCAATAAGATGAACAGAAGAATGTTTGGTTACTCCACGTGATCAATATGGTTATTTTTGAACTCGCGCTTGGCCATTTTTTTGTTCAGTTGTGTTTCATTGCTTCTTGTGTAGGCTGGAAACCAGATTTGCTATTCATTATGACTACGCAGCCTTAACATCTATCAATATCAATACGCTATATAAATTCAATATACTATATAAGTATATTTAATTATTTATTTCATCAATAATTATGAAGAAAAAAAAAATTTTAATATTACCTATGTTGAAATTCATAGATATTATTTAACACTTTGTATATGTAATGACAAAAAAAAATATGTATAAATACTTTTATCGTTAGTGTTAATCATCATGAGAAAATAACAACGATTAAAAATATTTTATTACAAAAGCTAAGAACTTTTGCCAAAAAAAAAGAAGAAATTTTTATATCACTCACTGTAATAATTTTATCTGATTCATAATCGAATAATTTTATAAATGTCATGGCTGGTCTGCAGCTAAAGGTATCGGGCGAATCACTTTGAGACTTACCTATTCGCTCTCAGATGAAGTACTCTCATCTGTTATGGAGTTATTTTCACCTCATGAGGTAATGGCTCTATAGTAATATGTTTTTCTTCTTCTTCTTACTCTTTTATCTTTCTGTAAGAGAGGGGGGGTTTCAAACTTCAAAATGACTGAAGTGGAAGTGCGTGTATCGGCTGAGTTATTCAAAATTAATGTTGGCCTTTCGTTGATTTTGATATCGATGTAATTTTACCATGCTAGGGCATAGTTATACAAGGCTGAAGCTTTTTGTGTCATACAAGGCTGGGTGGCTTAGTGAAACAGTTACGTATCTGCATAACTTCTTGTTTTTGAAAATTTTTACTTACCTGATATAATTGGCAGGGAGATGGTTCGTGGCACGGAGGCTGCTTAGCCCTGGCTGAACTGGCTCGTAGGGGATTGTTGTTGCCTATCAGTCTTCCGAAAGTTGTACCTGTTGTTGCAAAGGTTGTCTAATGAGTTCGTCTTTTGATCTAGATACCATAGTTTTCCAGTTTGTATATAGGCTTGTGGCATATTTTTCTGTCATGATCCTTGCCTTATGGCCAAACACTTGCCTATTGTATTTGTATTCTCTACTCTGCGAAACACATCAATGATGAAGCAAATTAAAGAAAATAGTCACAGACCAATCTTCACAATCAACATCAGGCACATGGACTCACTGCTTCACACACGAGGCCATCATCGGGGTTAGGTTCAGCAAGCAGCAAGCCAATGCTGGTGAGTACAGCTGATGTATTTAGAGACGGTTGCCATGCACCCTGCTCATCAAAGTCGGAACAAAAATAACTTCGTTGACAAAGTAGAAATAGTTGAACTTCAGGGTTCTATTACGTAGTCAAACATAACCACAAGCTATACCACAGTCTTACATGACTACATTGACATCCTAAAATGGTACAAAGATCTTACATTCTCACTCACTATTAATAGTCAACAGGCTCTTCTCCTAGTGTAAAACATCATAAAAATAGTCACATAGATCAAGACGTTACTTGACAATCCAACAAAACTCAACAATACAGGAGAGTGATAATGTTGAGGCATGCAATTCCGTTACTTCTAACATGTCATATGCATATGAACCACATCTTGTTCCTCAGACCCTCCTCATCTTCCAATTCCACCCATTCACCCCATTCTCATACCTTCCCCCATTGCGCTATCAAACCAATCAATCCTTACACCGCACAAACCACCAAAAAAAAAAAAAAAAAAAACAGAGCAAAAGTCATCACCACCGTAGGAGGAAGATTGAGAATATCAAGGCAAATCTGTCCCCCGGTATCAATATTCGGATGATACACCGGCGTCACAAATGTCACCGCAGGCGGCTGAAACGGATACCTATCACACAAACAAAACAAAACAAAAAAATCCCCACCACCAAACCACACAAACCACAAATCCCCCATTTCACATGAATCACAACACTCACACTCACCGATCAGGTATCACGATCTTGATTTTAAACAAAACACTCCGCCCGCATAGGCTGTCCCTTCGGGTCCCTTTATCTCTGCGCAACCAAAAATTGGGGATTTGGGAAGATGTAATCCCTAGGATAGAGAGTGTGATTGGGTTACCGGCGTCGATGGAGGCGCTGGATAGGGAAGTGAAGGTGGGTCCGAGAGGAGGACTTTGATCTCCTCCTGCATTCGCTGACTAAGCCGCATGGAAAAATTGAAATTCGCGGGCAAACTGTGTGAAAAAAATATATAAAAGGGATTAAAAAAAATGGATGATTTTTGTGTTGAGAGTGGGATTTGAACCCACGCCCTTTCGGACCAGAACCTTAATCTGGCGCCTTAGACCAACTCGGCCATCTCAACTCTGGTTCTTAAAACAAGAAAACCAAAAAATAAAAACTAATATACTTTACAACAGTAATTTTTATTTCTTTTTTAATTGGTTGCTAATGAGGATATAATTTTATACTACTAACATACAAGCATATGTTATGCGTATTTCTGATCTTCATATTGTAATAAATCATAATAAATGATTTGCAGTCTTTGTACATTAGATAATTATGTGATTACAAATGATGAAAATAATATAATTATATAATTATAAATGTTGGAAAATGTGAATAATATCCCCTTATCTGTGATAATTTTTTCGTCGTAAGACTGAAGTGAAATCATACATCATACAACTACCAATCCAAATCCCATTAAATCATGCTATCATTTCACCTAAGGTTTCTCAACCTTGGTCTTGAACAACAAAATATGGAGTTTCTCCATGGAGAAGTACAAGAAGCAGCCAGTGGTGTGGAACACAAAGGATCCGAAGCTGGAGCCCACCACGCACTGCCAGGACGGGCCATACATTTTGTCGAATTCCCGCCCATTTGACACACCAACATATACCATCAACAATCAAGTCAAACACAGGTAAACAAAATAATCCTCATATTTTGATGGATATAAAGTTTAAAAAGTATATGATAATAATTAAATATTTTTTTTATAAATTTATAAAAAAATATATAAGTTACGTATTTTAATTTGATATAAAAATAAAATTTATATATATATATTAATATTATTATAAAAACGAAAGTAGGACTTACCACCTAGTATAGCATAGCTGAGATGCACCAATGTTTGCAGCATTTATTCCCAATCTGGTAAACAATATCATTTGTTGGGATCTTATTAGTTCCTCTTAAATCACATGGTTCTGCTCCCTCTTTCTGACTACACTATTGACTCCTTTACGGCAGCATAATATCTTAACCTACTCTACAGACTACAAACTTATAGGAATGGTTACGGTGGTAAATACGTTGATATCATGAGTATATGATCGTGACATCCTGAATCGTTTCAATGTCGTTTTACTTGGATTGTTTCTCCCTAAGGTTCAGAAAATATATATATGTGAATATACGTGAGTTCAAGGTTTTGAAGTTATGCATTTTTGAAGGTTTGCCAAATATTGTACTACTACAAGATACGTATGACAAACCCTTATTAATTTGCTCATAAGCAAAATGCAGCTAAGTACTATGTAGTTCTAATGCATATCAAGTGACAATTTAGATCGGATTTGGATTTGTTGTAGGTTGTTACCCTTTTAATACATACAAGATGAACTTTGATCATCAATACATGAACGGGATTCAACTCAAGCATGAACCACAAAGCTGCTATATATTCAAACATGAACAGTTAATGCACAAGCACAGCGCATAGAATCAGGGGAAAACAGAGGACAGAATTTTACAAACAAAATGTACCTTCCTCAAATTATATGCCATAAGTTTAGCACTCAACTTCTCCATGCTATCATACGTCCGTCGAGCGTGATAAGTGTATTGAAGTAATGAAAAATATATTTATAACATGTACAAAAATTCATTATTTACAGAACATATAATAGAGAATATGATACAACGGTAATATTCTTCATTATCTATAATATATTTTAACAGAGCGTATCTAAACGCTTTCACTTGCACAAACCAAGGCATGTCCGTGACCAAAACCTTAACTTGGTTAAGCTCAACTTCATATGATAAGCTTGCAACTTCCACATGCCTTCCTTCCCATAATCTCCATAGATTTCCTTTCATGCCTCTTTTCACTCCCAACAATGCACATTGATTTCCTTCCTTCTTGGAAACAATGATCGGAATTTCCATTGTTTTCTCGCTCCTTAACAGATTTCAACTTATGCAAGCTCCATCTCGACGACATGACCTTTTTTACATCTTTTTCCCTATCGGGTGTGTGGCTAACGCCGAAGTGGTGACCGTGAAGGTTGTTTTCTTGAGATTTCCTCTGCTTCTCTTTGGATGTAGACATGGTTACAGATTGTGAAAATGCAAGAGATGGTTTAGCTAAGTGTTGGTTTTATGTATTACAGTACTATAGACAGGCCATGTGTTATCGCCTAGGATCAGGTCAAGGGCGAGGATACCGGTGGGGGATTTATGTCTAGAGAGGATTTGATATGCTTTGTTCCTTTGCTTCAAGTAGGTCGTAGTTGGATGGTAGTCAATGCCTCCTCTGGGCTATATAAAATATTAATGCTGGTTTTGGCATGCTCGTCTTTGTCTTGGCTATGCTATCACATAACAATTTTTTTTTCCCAGTCAAATGGATCAGTCATAAACCATGATTTAAATGGTAACTCGCTCCACCATATGCAAATTGCAACCTTCACACATGCAAACAATAAAAGTATCTATACAACGTCATGAAATATTAATGATAATTTAGATTATATCTATACAATGTATTCACCCGTTCAAAAAAGTCTTGATCTCCTGAATCATGTGACAGTATTAGTAGCAAAACATGCATCTTCAACAACTGGGCTTGTGGTAAAGCAGATTAACTACTTATAGGATGGTTGCCCTTTATGAGGCCCAACTGTGGATTCTGTTCAAGGCCCAACGGAAACCATGCTCTCTAGTTAATCATGCCTATTCAACTGCACATTGTAACAGACAATGCCACAGGACTAAGCTCACAAAATCCATACCTTGGGATGACGCTGTAACACATGATCGAATGACATATCCTCGTTGATTGTCTCATAAAAAAATCCAATATTTTTTTTAAAATCATTTGGGTTAAAGTATGTTTTAAAATTTCAAATGATCTAATTATATATTTTATGAGACGGAATGAATATATGTGATAGACGCTTAGGCGAAGATACTTAGCGTTGTTGCTTCATATACACGATTGCTATCAAACAAATATCCCATTTCTTATAATTACAACAAAAATCAAAGCAACCAACAAAGGATTCGCCTAAACGCAGGAAACTCAACAGGCAGAGCCAGTACACCCGAAAATCTCCAGCTGTACATCACCACTCGTACGATCAAATCCCCACCGTTCGATCCGCACCCCGCTTCACCCAATCCTCAACATTCTTTTCAAAATGTTTGGCACCGAATATATCCTCAATATTCTTTTTAAAAGTCATCCGGGTTAAAGTATGTTTCGCACCCTTTTTAGAAGTCATCCGGGTTAAGGTATGTTTCGCATCAAATATATCCTCAATATTCTTTTTAAAAGTCATTCGG